>LGTU01000978.1:0-15580 GCA_001314425.1 Phytophthora pluvialis | reverse complement strand
AGCCGTTGTGTCGCGGATTATATGCCACGTCAACCGGGAGTACAGCTTGTGCTGGGATACTAGCCCACTTCTCAAACTGGGATCGGCAGTTAACTATCATCTCGGCGTCGGTCATCTCAGGCAGCTCAGCTAAGGCGGTGTCAGCTACACCTCCCTCAGAGACACCTCGTAGTCGCTGAGTGGTACGTTGCTCTGGCCAGAGTGCACTAGACCAGGCACCACCTCCCGCATATCCGAGGGGCATAATCTCAGGAGCGAAGCCCAGGCGCACTGGATCCGAACCAGAACCAATGGCACCGTACGAGCTTGCCTGCATCTCACGGCCTCCCAAAACACTGAGTGGTCCACCCTCGCCTTGGCTACTACGAGAACTCGCAGCAGTTGGCTCCGGGTGGGCACTTAGGGGTCCGAGAGCTTCGGTTGGGACAGAAGTCATCATCGGTACCGTCAGATTCCGGATTTCGACATGCGAACCTCCACTGGGTTCAACTTCCGCACATACTCCAGAGTGCACATCGGATCTGTCGCTTGGTTCAGCATCATTTCTCTTCTTAGGCGATTCATACGACATCTCCGCATCTTCATCCGCTGGCGGAGCTTCAGGCTCAGCACTCTGGTCGTCCGAACCCTCGGTCTCCATGTTCACATCAGCAGCGCCCGGCATTGGGTCTTCCGAGCCCGGTCATTCCGTCCTCGGCGTCCCAGCCCTCTCCGCTGCTCCTTCATCTCTGAGACTTCGCTGGAGCGAAGTCTCTGACATCTTCTTCTCTTCACTTGTTTTGGAGGTACTTGAACCAGGTACAATCGACATCACTGCCACACTCTTGTCCAAAGTCGTTTCCTGATCCGGGCACGCGCACCAGCTGTGGCGAGGCGGTGTCCTAAGCCACGGGAAAACCTTGACCTTGAAACTGGGATCAATAAACTCGATCTCAGAACACTCAGACTATCGCTAGTCCGAGTGTGGCGTGTGAGTCCTCGCTTGTAAACCCCTTTCCAGACTTGGTTCTTTGACTAAGGCTACGCTGTGGGCCAATCGTGAGGCGGCCACACCAGCTACACCCAGATCCAAGTATCTCCAAACAAACCTACTTGAGCGGAACTTGGCCCTGGCTCAGTAGGTACGTGTCGATCCGAACTCGAAATGCCCCGAGTTTTCTTGAATATACGCACGTCACTCCACACACACACTTGTCCTCTTCTTTACTTAGACCCAGGACACGGGTCGTAACAGCCTCCACTCTTCTCAGCGAACTCCGGCTTCGAGTCGCTCCAGTCACTTCACTTCCTCCTGCGGTTCAGACTGAGAACCGCGTCAAGGATCGTCACTCACTCCTCAGATCCAAGAGGAGTCAGGAGTTGTTGGCTCGGGATGAGCCNATCCAGAGCACTCGCACTAACTCTGGGACAACCGCGCACCACGCCTACACCAGGCGAGCAAAACTGGACCAATTCCAGGAACACGTGAACCTGCCTCCACTCGGGGACCAAAATGGGATCCCAGAACCGAGACACTGCCGATAACTGCAGAGCCGATCACCTTCGACCCGAAAATATGAAGCACCGCCAGGACACCAATCAGAAGACCGACGAACCGCGAGTGGGGATATGAAATACGAAGCCAGAACGAGCGAAGTCGAAATAACTTGGTAAGGGGAGTTGAATTTTTATCTTGGAGTTCGCCTTACTCCTTGGGGGTCACTCGGTCGACGTATGGCTGCACACAAATGCGATCTTCCACACTCACTTGCGTCCTTCGGGGCAAATTGAACTCTGATTGAATAAACACATGCAAACGGAGGCCTTCCTCAGCTAGGGCGGCAGCTCCGCTATCAAATAGCTACATCTTGAAGTTGAAACGAAGTGAAGCGCGCTTAGTCAGTGACTTAGCAGCGCTTAAATATTGGGCAGCGGGCGATTATTGGTTGGAAGCACGAAGGTCAACCTGGGTTAACTCACGTCGTCGCCTGCGCGAACACCGATTGGCCGGTCGCCATGAGGTCATCGAATCTTTGGCAGGGTGCCTAAGATGATTTGCAGCACGACCAATCCTTCGAACCGACCCTTCACGCGAGCAGTCGCCCTTCGATAATCGTACACCATCCTGGGATCCGAGCGTCGAACTGGGATCTGGGATCCGGGAAAAAATCTGGGACTCACCACATGGCCACACGCTGGCGTGCCTTGCGACATCTCCCGACGGGTTGAAACTGGGCGGAATCCTTCACGACGTAGGGGCTGGGGTAACTGACGACCGACTGATGGATTGGAGCCAAGAAATTTGGTCCACTTCATCACATTAGTACCTGGGGTCTCGGAGGCGCTTTCCCGAATGAAAGCAAGCCGGCTTTGCTGCTAAGGGCCAGGCACCAGTCGTCCTCTCCCCTACCCACTTCAGATTTAAGTTTGCGCTTTACGCTAACTTTCGGATTTTAGACCGCGGCACACTTCCCATTAACGCGATAATTAGTTCGGCGGATCAGGTGCAAGACACAATATAGCTTATGGATTACTAAATCCCTTGCTAATCGGATTTCAAGGTTTCAATTGATAACAAAGGGTACACGTACAGACGGTGAGTCAAATGACAGTACAGTGTGATCAATAAAACACGATACCCTGACCATGGCAATTTTTATCGTGAAAGTTACCTGTGTCGGCAGGTTGTGTGGATTACACAGTTTTTTTTGCTTCGTGCGACCATTATGCAACATTATTGAGTTAATGCGGACATTTCAACGCGATTTTTCAGTAGGAAAATAGGATTGCAGCGCTGCCGGGTTGGAGCTGTAGAATTGAGGCGGTGTAACAACATTATTGATTGACATGAGCCGGAGCGCGGCAGAGGTGAGGAAGGTTCCGCCCCTAGCCATGTCGCGAGATAGCTATAGGATCAAGTGCGATTGACGCAGTACAACACGGTATGATTGAGCGAACTTTGATTGATGCGATATAACACAGCGTGAAGCGCGGTGGAGTGGAAGCGGTTTGCACACTCACTTTAGCTACTCATGTACATTATCATGGATCGTGAGGGATTGATAATCACGGGAGTTTCGGGAGTTAGATATTCAAAGTAACTCACAAACCGGATCTGAATATCCATATTCATAGTTATCTGTTTGACTTTCCCGAATCGATATTGATATTCAAATTTGTGAATAACCCCAGAAAGTCACACCTCACTTTGCTTCGAGGGTTAGCTAATCTTGTCATTGTCGTTATCTGCAGGTGTGATCTCCATCAGCGCCAAATTGCTCGATCTTCTCGATCTCCCGGCTGTTGTACTTCAGCAAAAGCTGCTTCTCAGATCGCTCATTGTCGGTGCGCGTGCGCAGCTTACTCATGACAATACCACTCGACGAGAACACGCGCTCTTGAAAGGCAGTAGTCGAGCTCCTTCCCAGCCACATCCGCGCCAGTAACGCAACGGAAGGGAAAAGCTTGGCGCCTTCATCACGAAACCATTGGCAAATATCAACGTTGTAAATAACTTCGTGAATCGTCCAAATTCCACGGCCATTGACGTGCACAGACAGGGGGGGGGGGGCTCTTTCGGATTGTCGTGCCTGTACCGGTTTTGCTTAACGGCGACGGACAACCAGTTTGGTGTGAAAGTTCGCCATTTGCGAAGTTCTTCATCTGCGGCCTGCTACCCTCCTATAGTCTCGCCATATTGGTCAGCCTCCGTCTGGATAGGAACCAAATTACATTGCATCAGGTCAAACCGCATTTCAGTGCCCATTTCTGATACGCTTGAAGCACTGCTGATATTATTGTTCTTTTCTCCATTTGTCCCCAACTGAATTCGTCTATAGGCTACGCGATGTTCTTCCAGAAGGAACCGCTCGCTTCCGCGAAAATATCGTTAGGTTTGTTTTGATCGGCAAGAGCTTCGTCTTCATATTTTGCTGTGTCTGCGCCGCCGACAGCAATTTGTAGACGAGCAGCACCCTTGGTTCGTGGATCAAGAAGAAGCGGCATAATCACTTCCTTAGTGAGATTAGGTTTCCGTTGTTTGAGCTGGCCAAGTGTGCGAACGATGCATGTCCGGCCACCGTCTGAGATATCTTTGAGCTGTTTTGTTGATCGGGGGAGGATAGATTCGTTTGTCTTAGGAGAGCGTTGCACCAACAAATCATAACACGAAAACTGTGTCGATGTGAGCGTGTCGCGGGCGGTTTTCATCAAAACCATGGCTGCAGGAGAGAGCAAATGTTCACTTTGGACTTCAACCGATGTCAAATGCGCTACAGAACTCAATATCGCCTCAATTTTCACGATCCATTTCCAGTCATTTGATTTAAGCGCCTGAAAAACGGAGGGGTCATCGTCCTGGTGATCACTGCTGAAATATTTTTGAAATGCCTTGTAGTTCACAATTGTACGCTGAAATAGCGCTACTGTGGATGCAACTCGAACCTCGATATCCAGAAATGATTTCAGAACGAGATAGTGATAAAATTTCTGCACCTCCTCGAGACGGTGGATGCGTGAGGTACTGCTGAAATAATTATTCAGCTTGCGAATCTTTTTGATCAGCTTACCACTTTCCAGAAATGCGCCACCGAGAGTCACAATTACAGGTTTCTTCTCTACCTTTTTCGACTCTTTGCTCACCACATATTTTGTCTGTCGACTTTCGCGGAGCCCCAAACCATATAGAAGGCACAAGTTCAAAACGTGCATGACACAATCTGTTGGCAGTGTCGTATCAAACTTCTTTGAAACCTTTTAGTGGCGGGGCAGTGTCTGAAACGGTAAATTTCACCATATCCTCTGTCTCCAGATTGTAGCGGTCCCTCCGTTGAGATTCAATAAGCTGTTTGATTTGTGTAGACTGAAGCCCATCATTCTTCACTGTTGCAAGTACTGCAATGTGCTGAATCTGCCATCCCTGATCGATAAAAGCAAGTGAGGCTCCAACAACACCGTCTTTAGACACATTGTCCATAGATCATGCATCAATGTCATGAACTCCAAACCAAAAGCAGCGCTGTGCTCTGATTTTAGAAACAATCCCAGGATCTTGCAAAATTTGTCAAAGTCTGCATCGAGGAGATCGTTGAACGTCAGTGCAACAAAAACAGCAAAGGCCGGCTTATCCGTGGCGCACCGCATGAATGCCTTAAAATTTGGAGACTGCACCATGCTATACGGAAGTCCTGTTCCAACATTCAATATTACTATCAGGCATGTTTAATAAAACAATATCGCGCGGATAGATATTAAACATAAAAAAGGAAATGTTACATTACCGTCCTTGATGAGCCACAGAGTCGTGGACGTGTTGATCTCGTTAGTACTTGCTGCCAGTGATGCTCTAGGGTTGACGACCGAATACGAGATATCGAGGACAATTTCGGCGTGTCCCTCTTGTTTTCGATCATACCTAATTCCTTTTGAAGCTTCGCGTTCTTGGTAGCTCGAATAATAGCCCCGAGTTTGGCCTCCGATATGCGCTTCTTTCCGCGTTTCATCGTTTCCGGGTTGACTGCAGTGATGAGCTTGTGATCAGGGTGGTTTCGTTTCAAATGATCCGTAGCGTTTGATGATGTCAAGCACTGACATAGTGCCCCTTCCCATGACGAAGCTGAATGTTCTTCACTCCAAAGGTCTTTGGCGCACACGAGACAAATCGTCGCACATATTCGTTTACTGCCATTCATCACGAGTGTGACCGGATTGTCCAAAAAATGGATTACCCTCCATAACTTACTGCGACCGTTTGACGGTGGCCCGTGCTTGATGGTCTTGGGGATTCCATCCTCGTCAAAATCAGATGTCATGACTTTACCCGAATTGGACTTTCCTGCTTGTGTTGAGTCATCAACCAAATCAATTACACTCGCGCCTATAGTCTGTGACGGATGCGCTGTTCCACTCTGACCTGCCGAGCTAGCGTCGCTGCATGTAATTCCATCGTTGGATTTATCAATACTCGAACACGCACCGGTGTATTGACCAGCGAATTTCTTGCTGCAAAACCTGAACAAATCGACTCGCAATAAGTGTTATTAACAAATAGCAAACACCGGCAATGAAAGTAAAGTGTACCTGGCTGATAGTGGGGTGTTGTCAGGCTGCGGCACATCGTTACTGCACAAGTTATGAACCTTGTTGCTGCAAATGACGCAGTCATCCGTAGCATCAAGCTCAGAGCTTGTGCTTGCTTCTGCTCCACACCTCATCGCTAGTGCGACCCTGGAGCTGAACGGGCGTTGTGTCGAGCGTCTGGTAGCCGCGTATTTTGTCAGTGAGACACGATTATTCATAGTTATTCATTGTTATTAATAGGAGCATAGCTTATTGGTCTATATTTAATAGTCATATTCAAATAGAGATAGCCCCGAATATGAATATTACTATTCGTTTGAATAATCTATTTGTATTCAAACTTATGAATATATTATTTAACTATCCATCCCTGTGGGCAGTCGATGCGAAACGCAGGCAGCGTTCCGATGACTCCGGTAGCAACGACAGAACTCGTGAGCATCGCCAGAAGTGAAGAGTTGCGGCGCAAGATCGCGTACGTAACCTCGGACGTACCCTTCTACGAGTCAAATACGAGCAGAGTTATATACAAAACACATAGCCCTGCCTTATTCTTTCTGACCGTGGAAGGTCGGTCTCAACACCAGTCAACTAGCCGCACTTCCGGGATACTGATCATCCCGGCCGGCTTTCTCTCACGCGCACCACCCCCAAAGTATTGAGAGAAACTAACACAAATTAATACATTCCTACCACACAATAGTACTTTCGCTCAAGCCTTCCAGTTGAGACTACTTCTTCCAACTGGGAACGCACTCTAGTTAATATGAAATGCGGGGCCCCTTTCGGATGCACAGCCGCAATTAGGATATGACATGAGGTAGATTTACCCGTGACTCCACCACCGCAACTTGGACTTGATTCTATTTGGAGAGTTCCACACCCGGATGTCCTTGGTTCCGGGGCGCCTTCACCCCGTAGTGTCTTCTGGCCTCCGGGCAAATTGTCCGGCAGGCTTGGCCGAAGGTCTTGCGGGCTTCTCGGTAAAACGAACTCTGCTTTTGCTTATCTGTCTTTGACTATCTGCCACTATCAAGGACATACATTCTGGTTAGACTTCTCTTCACTATGGTCGTGTCTACATCGACCCCCAGCAACACACATGACAGTGTATAGTCGCTGGGTACACTTCCGATTTTCAATTTTCCACGGATCCCAACATATCCCGGATGGTCGGGTAGGTCGGTCGTTAATCACTTGGCTTGAGTATGCGGGAACTTCCATCCAGACCTGCCCATCCGAGCCTCCCCCATTCAGACCCCTGGCAATACAGTTGGATGTATGACGGTCACTGGGTACACTTCAAATCCTCAACTTTCCACGGATTGCGACAGGTCTCCGTCCTGGTTGCGTTGGTCGGTCGTTAATCACTTGACTCCAATATATGAGAACCCTTGCGCAGCCTCCCTTCCACAGATCTCTCATTCGGACGTCTCCACTTGGCCTTCTCCATCCAGACTTCTCCACTTCTGGGGAACACCTTACTGGCGACCTCTGCATCTTCGCTCCCCACATTTGGACACTTGGAAAGCTTGGCTGGACTCTGGTCGTGTCCTACCCTGCTGGTCGTCTGGACTTGGTTGTCCGGATGGCTTCCGTCCGGACATGTACCCTTCACGTCCGGACTCGCCTGGACTATTCATGGCCAGACGGGAAACTGGTTAGCCTCCATGTCCACGTGTCACATTGGAACTGGCCGTCGGACAGACCAATAGGGTTGCTTGGTGGGCCAGGAAAATCCTGAGCCCCATCGTGTCAAACATCTGGTCTAAAACTGCTGCTGCGTTTGGGATTGTCTACATTTAATAGATTGGGTGGAAATGGTGGACGTTAGTCGCTGTAAGGCGCTATCACAATCGATTTGAGCTCATTTTGAACCCGCCGCGTAACCTACCTTTAGAGATACGAGAGCTTTATAATGCATCCGGCTCAAGTGAATTGCTGTCGTGGTAGAAGAGTTTGACAACGACAACTGCGGTACTGTATTGGAGCGCCTTTGAGGTGCATGGAGCAGGCCATGGATGCAGCGGCTGGGAATGGCCACTTCGATATTCTTGTGTTTTCTTAGCAACAACCGCACTGAAGGATGCAGTAACTTGGCGTCAACCCGTGCAGCTGATTACGGAGAATATGGAATTGTGCTCTGGCTGAGAACGTTTTACCCGGAAAGACTCGATGAGGATGCTGTTGCCGAGGCTGCTGAAGCTTATACTTGACCCGTGGCGATCATGCAGCGCCTAGGAATAGAACTCAAATGTAGCGACATGGTGTAAGTGTACGGCAGAGAGGGGGCGATCTGACAAACAAAACTCGCATTTTCCTATTATGTCCTATAACAAGAACTTGTTTCTGGTAGAAGGCTTGCCTAAAAACACTTTCCCGCGCATTGGTTCGGCTTCATAAAAATTTCAGAGCATCTTGGGGCCGGAGGCCCGACTTTGTTTGCCGTTCTGTGGCGGTAGGTAGGTGGAATCGCTCATATACAATTCAAGTTATTAATGGAATCGCGCAAGCGGTAAAACAGCCACATGAAGCGGATGGCGGGACCCCAGGGTCCCACTTGGCCCCCGGGGCTCTCATCACAAACCGGTTTCGGATCAATATGTGAAGTCGTATCATGTACGCCGTAGCACCACATCCTGGCAGCCCGCAATTTTCCTACACACGCAACTGTATCCGTATCCGACATAGAACGAGCCACGTTGTGTTTGAAATATGGTCCCTCATATTGCTATATAGCGAGCTGTGTGTAGGAAAATTGCAGGTCGTCAGGATGTGGTGAATTCGGAGGAATTGATCCGAATTCATATTATGAAGTTATAAAGTGTGTTAATGCATGCAATCCATTTGCCTACTTTCTTGGCGAGCTGAAGTACTGCAGAATAGAAGCTGGTTAGATCTCAGCTTGTTTTTCGTTTTGCTAGGTCGTCATGGTTTGCGTTTTGACGTTGCCTCGTCCGAACCGACAGCTGTACCAACGTTTTCACCAGACTCGGTTGACGATGTGTTCAAAATAGTTCAGGCATAGCTAGAAAATAGTCGATATACTCTTTGGAATGGAGACATATTTTGCCGCAAGGGATTTCATTTTCTTGGCCGAGAGCCCTTTTGTGGGATGACGCGGAAGTTGCACGCTGGATATCGAAGCCTCTCAAATACTGCGAGCTCTTGATCCGAACAGCTCCAATAACACCGCCCTCCGGTTGTTGATAAAGCTGTTGGGTTTATCATAGCGAATATGATGGAGTTTGCATCTATTATTGCACGACTCTGTGGAGATGTTAGTGTGGTGGTTTTACCGCCGCAAGCTTATTTCTTCGGGTAGATTCATGCTCGAAAATAAAATAATACTCGATACCGACGAAAATTGGTGGGGGAACCCGGGGTCCCGCCAAGTGCTTCACGTGTCAATGATGAATTAGTACTTAATTGGGGTTTAATACAAGATCGTATACGCTTGCGCGATTGTCTGCGTGAGTAAAAAGCAAAATATACCAATCAGATGCTACGGGGCACAATTTTCAAAGTCGCCAGCTCATGAAACCAACGCCCAAATCGGGAAATTCCCGACGAAATAGACAGAAACTCGGAATACCTGTAGAACGACTCTATCCATATGACTCTAACATCTTAGAAATTGATTCCATGCAAACAGAAGTTTAACGGACATTCTCGCCACGAGAGGGGACTCGACATCCTCCCATTAACCCTTTCGCGAGCCACCTTCCGAAACGATACTATACAAACTTAGGTCATTGGTCTTTAGTCGCAGGTAGAATATCTACTTTGCTTCTTTTTACAAAGAAGGGACACTATTTAGCCGTAACCCGTGCAACATCTGATCCACTGTGATTTGTCGTACAAGAGAGACTACTGATAGCATATTTGTTTACTTGTTATAAAATACTGTTGATTCTATGTTGAACTTGTGTAAAAGGAAGCCAAATGCTCCCTTTAAGATGGTCGATTTCAACCTTGTTTTGCGAAACAGCTTAAAGGGGACATTTTGCTCCCTTTTGTCGCGAAAGAGTTAAAAAAAACGTTTTGACGAAATATGAATTGTCTTTTTATGTCAATATAACGTGATATTCCGGCGCGCTTTTGTAGGACAGATGTCACGCAAAGAACGCGCACGTAGATATGACTTGGTAAGAACACAGTCGTGCTCCGCCCGAAGAAGCACTGAGATTTCAATGACGTGTGTCGAGATTATGTAACCAGTCCGTCAGACAGTGAAATAACCAGTGCTGATTGGATAAAACTAAGCCAAAGGCCAAGATCGCAGCGCTCGGTTCAGCCAAGCCGCAAGCAGTACAAGTGGCGGCCGTCGCTAGCAAGCTCACCAACGATTAGAGCAACGTAATGGTTGCTACGATTTTATATGACTATGGACAACAGGTTACTTACTGATGTTTGTTGCGTTTTCTGTGACGAAAAGGATCAGAGCGTACTTCCGGGTTAACATCGTGAAGAGCTTGTCAGATCCGCTGCAAAGTGGTCATAGCTCGATCCGGTCGCTGCTTGTGCGGGTCGGTAGATGGCTTCAACGGCACATGCCTAAGAAGTAGAGACGATCGGCTTCGTCTTGGCTCTCTGGATCGTCGAGATAAGTCGTTTCTGCCGATAGACATCTTTGAGAGCGCTTCGGTAGCCACTTAACGTCGACACCTTGAGCCCACCTCCATCCATCTTATGCAGCAGGAAAACTTCAAAATGCGTAGGCATGAATACATAGAGGTTAATGCTGCCGTTCTCTTCAAGGAAACGCGCAGGAGGCTCTTGTGTTTTACGATTCCACGCAGCCATTCTCTTGATGTAGCTACGGTATGCTTCCTTCGTGTTGGGACCGGTGCATTCGCTCCGTACTTACTCTGCATCAAGCTGTGGGTGGCAAAGACTGTCCGGCGTTCTAGATGGAGCTGTGGATGCGTAGAATTCCCGACGGGGTTTGCCATAGTGCGTAAAGGGGAAGAGGGTGAAGAGAAGTTGGCTGCTTAGTGGTGGTGGGGATTGGAGTGAGAGCGCCCAATGTCAGAGCATTTGGCAAAGTATTTAAACCAATCAAAACTACACAAAAAGTTGTAACGAGTGATGGCTGTCCGTTCTCCAACAAAATCGTTGTCAACAACGCGCCAGTCTCGTAGGTGAAGAGAGGTGACTATCAAAAAAACCATTGATGGAATTGGCAAGGCAGTTCGGTTATACTGGCATAGATTTTGCTATAGTGATTTTACCAGAGTTGGAGAATAATACATAAAATATAGTGGAAAAGGCTCTAAGGAGCTCTAGGTATCTCATGCGCCAGCTTCGCAGCCGCAGGATCAGCTTTAGTGCTATGACGATGCCGGTCGTGCCAATGAGAGCGCGAGTGGACGGTAGTCGGCAGCAGGACGCTCTTGCGTTAGTCAAGGCTTCGAAGCAAGGACAGGTTAAGACCGGAAATTGCACTTGCCATTCTTGCACTGTAACCCGGGGTCGCAGATTGTAACGGGCTACATAAGAGTGCCCTGTCCCTCTCATGAGGTGGTGTGGACAACACCACTTCCACGTAGAGCAACCTAACGGTACACAGTACCAGTTGCTCTCAGAGCCAACCAATCGTGGCTCTCTAGGTTTCATTTTAGGTGTCTTGTAGTTTGTATTGAAGGCCAAACTAAAGCCCACCTATAAATATATTCAGTCTTAATTCTACCTACTTGGTACTTAGTCCCCTTGAGGCCAGGGACTTGAGAACATCCGTTCACTGGGAGTTTGTATAATTCCCGAAGCACACTTCCTCTCGCAAGGTGCTGTGTGATCCCGTCACACGGATCAGCCAATGGCCTCAGACATCTCCTCGGCGACGCACTCACGGATTAATGCCACATCGTCTCTATTGCTCACACCTTCGCGCAACAACCGCGACCTAATGCGCCTCGCACTTAACCGAGAGGGAGACAACACAGGCAACTTCAACGTAAGTTATCGTTTTGGTCGGGTATTAATTTCAACCAGCGAAACAGTACTTTGTTGACTTGTTATTCGTATTCACCTTTCTATAAAGATACATCAGCCTTACTGTAAATTATCAGGTGTTCAGTGTTTGGAAACTGGGACTTCCACTGCGATCCTGTCTTACCTCTGAAAGTAAAATTTCAGAGAATTCAAACGACCGTAGTACTACTATTCGGGGGGCCCTGCTAAGTCCGACCGACCTGCGCAGCCTGTCACTTCGGCTGGAGATATATTCCGCTTGTGTTATCGGTTTACCCATCTTTCGACCCGAAACTCGTCGCACATTGCAACCGTGTGCACTTCATAACAACACACATAAATAGACAAAATTGTTTCCCAAAACACGTATGAATGCGTATATATTTCGTCAAAACAGTCACTTGATTTTTGTATGGGAGGGGTGTCCCTTTTCATGACGAAAATCTCTGTAAATTCGTGGTGTGTCGGGGGCTCGTTTATGCGTATGGGCAAGTTCATGACAGGAATTATGTATTACCAGTCTCAAGCGGATAAGAAGTTCAGATATTGCTTAAGTAGCACGTTCTGCACAACCCCAAGTTCGATCGCGAGGTGTCGTTTGTACCCAACTCAGTGAGCATGCGCACAAATTTGTTTACGAGCAGTATAATTTTTTCACTACCAGGACCAAGTATAATCTCTACGAGCTGGTCCCTGACGTGTTTTGGTCCAGCACGTTTCCGATGATGAAGACGAGCTAGATGAACCGAGGTCTGAAAATTCGTCACGAAACGGGACTGGTCGTGCTCCTGTCTCACGAATATTGCCTTGCCGAGACATCCTCTTCCTGGGAATGGCACTGAAGTGTGAGACCATTAAATCAAGCCATCTGTTCAATCCAAGGTGGCTACTAGCAGCTTTGCGAACAAGCAATGAATTACCTCATTTTTTGTGATTATAGATAAACTCGATGCAAGCATAGCACGTCAACCTTAGCTCTAGCTCCTACCAACGAGTGCGCGGAAGACAATCTATGATCACCACCCCTATAATCTATTTTGTTCTGTTGTCATCGCCATGAGATATCACTAGTCGCACGTACCAAGGCAATGGGCCATTTCTGAACTCGTTGGCAACTGTACCAGGTCATAGTAGCTGGGGCTGAACCGACCAAACCTGAAATAAAAGAGCTTTTTGCGAAGCCTACGCACTCTCGTGCCACCTCACAGCGGCTGATGTGTCTGACGGACACTATATGATGTGATACATAAGGCAAACGTTTTTTTTTTCATATTATGTAATACAAGAAAAAGAAAGAACAAGTGCTATCTTTTGCCTGCGCGAGTTCGGAGCGCGCAGCCTCGCATTTTGCCGCTTCTGGTGCCATCTACCTGTTCTGCGGTGTGTGCAGCCTTTTCCCGCTCTGAGTGCGCGTCTGGCGGCCGCACGGATTGCGCAAATGATCGCCTCGACGTCTTTGGATCAAGTCCCGCCACGGCCACATTGCGGAGACGACCGGCTGACCTGGACCGCGTGAACGGCGTTTAGTGGTGTACTGCCGGGTTGTAGACCTCCTGAGTTTGCCTGAAAGCAGCGGCAAGCGCCTACAATCTGAACATGACGTTGTGAGTCGTGGACGCTGCCAGATGTTCGCAGCGGCATATCTGCGGTTTGAGACGGCCGTACGAGGCGTGGACGGTCTGTCTGTGCTGAGCGCGCGCGCGCGGTTGTGAGTGTTTGCGATTGGTTTGATTTTGCGCGTTTTTGTGTGTCAGTGTGTGTGTGTGTGTTTGAGCTAGCACTTTGGCGCAGAGGAAGCGTGTTGGGCTCATAACCCAAAGGTCGTTGGATCGAGACCAACAAGTGCTATCTTTTGCCTGCGCGAGTTCGGAGCGCGCAGCCTCGCATTTTGCCGCTTCTGGTGCCATCTACCTGTTCTGCGGTGTGTGCAGCCTTTTCCCGCTCTGAGTGCGCGTCTGGCGGTGCGTGCAGTCTTTTCGAACTCTGATTGCGCGTCGAAGAGGAGGACGAGTTCGTTGGAGAACTGGGTGTGCCCAGTGCCAAGCAGGACACGTCGACTCAGTCGCAGATGTTGCAGCAGTTGCAGCAGGTGAACAAGCTCCTGCTACGGCAACCTCAGAACGTTCCAGTGCCAAGAGTGCAGATAAATGCAGTGGCTTTGAACGTGCCTCGTGCGACGGCGCCGAGATCTACGGGGGCGATGAACGAGGGAGGAGCGCTTCGCATCCAGTACGGTCCGGAGACTCACATGGCGGAAGGAGTGACCGTGTGTGGGCGGTGCGAGCAGTTGAACTGTAGCAGGGAGACGTGTCCACGAGCTACGGGTCGTTGTAACCGCTGCAACCAAACTGGTCACTACTCGATGGAGTGCAACCTACCAAGGCCTAAAGTTATCTGGAGCGGAGGGCGGCCGACGACTGGTCGTTCTTTGGCGTGTGCCCTATGCGGAGAGACGGGTCATTGGCTCTCGAAGTATCCATTGATGGAGACACTGAAGGGCTTGGTCAGGGCGTCAGTCGCGACGCTTGCGACCACGCCTACGTCTCAGCAAAGAAGGGGGCAGGAGGGCGGGGATGGAAGTGTCGCTCCTTCCTCTTGCCTAACGGGTGACACGAGCGTTCCTCCAACCAGTTCGTTCCGTTGGCTGGCTGGGCTCATCCTTTATCATCACTGCAATTTCCGTCGTTCCACTCGCGATTGGCACGTCTGTTCCGTTTGGCGTTCCGTCACATTCCGTACAGGAGTCTCCCCTAGCGTTCCAACCGTGCCCAGTACCGGTGACGCCATACCCCCGTGGAGAAAAAAGGAGCGCAGGTGGAGCCTGCTGCAGAAAAGAATGCCGCCAAGGGTGAAGGAGAACACCCCGAGGCGAGCAGTGGAAATAACGAGAAGCACGTTGTGGATGGGGAGACGGGAGAGTCGGCGTCTGATACGCCGACGGACGATGGAGTGCTCGCCTCGTGTACGGAAGACGCTGAGCGCTCACGGTTGGAACGCTTTGCAACCGTTACTGGGACTACTGCCGCGGACAAGACGGATTCTTGTGGCCGCGATGAAGAAATAAATGATCTTGGATGAAGTACCAAGGGTGAGGCGTCCGAAAGTCGGCACAGTCGCTTGTTCTCCGACAGGGAGCTCGACATGCTCGAAAAGTGAGACTACAAGCTGGTGAAGGACGAGCCCGAGGAGTACTACAAGGAGTTGGAGGAGCGGCTGTTTCCTCGGGATGAGGTTGAGATGCAGCGGCTCCTGAAGAAGAACGCTGAAGAACAACCGGCACCGACGCTCGAAGCATTGAGTGTTGAGTTGGGGATTCCAGCCGAAGTGCTAGCACGAACCAAGGATGTGTCGTCAGGAGCACTATCGACTCCGGAATACTGGCTGATGTGATATTACAGAACACATAAAGTCGTCAGATGTGGATCCAAACAACAAACACAACAATCGCCGAGTTAGTCGGCGCTTGTTGGCCTGTGCTGAGTTGCCCCTGGGGTTCGGCCCTTCCGGGACAGCGGTGTCTCGCCTTCGTCGAGACCTGACAACCAAGCCA
>LGTU01000977.1:0-13804 GCA_001314425.1 Phytophthora pluvialis | reverse complement strand
TCGTGGCCTTCGGTAGGTGGAGCTGCTGCCTCTACTACCATTGCTAACCAAACCGATCGTGGTGCTTTCGCTGCTGGTGCTGCTACTGCTAACGCGATTATGGGAACTACATTTCATGTCTACAATATTTTGCTGGTCTTACCAATAAATACGGAAGTATAAAACTGCAGAGCAGTGGAAATGCCACGAGTTTTACATAATATTCCACAAAACAACTATAGATACTTGTTCCCTCCGTGGCTTTTTTTGCTCGTCCTATTACTACTTTTAAGCAAACTTTTAAAAAGTTTGCCCAAGTGATGGAACCACAAATGAACAAGTTTTGTGTTTCGTGGCTCGCAACATCAGACGTGATTTCAGTCCAGCTCTAAAGGGCCATGCCCTAACAAGAATTTCGACGAAGGAGGCACTCCTGAACGGGGGCTTGATGTCGCCAAAATTGAAGCTATTATTCAGAGACACGCGAAAAAGTGATCCTTCAGGACAAAACCTCGAATGCTGCCAGCAGTTCTGGTCAAAACCCGGCTTGATTGAAGTACATGTGCCTTGGACGAGGTTAGGATGCCAATTTTCGAGTACATGTAGAAGATCCGAACGCGGCGCTAACCTACGCGCCATGGATAAACATTCATCGTCCAATTATCATATTTAGTGTACCATAACTGTCAACATTCTCAGCATCGAGCTAAACATTATAAGCCAGATAAAATACGTTTCAGTCGAAACGTAACCCTGACAATCTACGTCTCAGCTGTACCAATATTCCATATCGCTGCATTCCTAAACTTTGATAGCTTCATCGCCGGCGGAAATCTCAGTTGAACTCAAAACCACAGTCTCGTCGAACCGCAGCCCATCCGTTTCAAGTACGTCGTCCAACACGAGACTGTCCATCATGTGTTCGATCTCTATGCTGTCGTCAACTGCCGCCTTCATCGATAACCCCATGAATTGGCTCACCGCATCTTCTGCTTGGTCACGTCCGTCGAGAGTTTGCATTGTCGTAAAGCGAATGCAGGCTTGAACGAGTGTGCTGTGTGGATCCGCGTCAGAAGCAGCGTCACTAGTTGGAGAATGGATGATGCACCACCCCGTTTCATCCAAATTTACGCCAGGAAATGCGTCACTCGCATCGGAAAGCGCCCGCCAAACCACCACAGCGCGAGACTGCTCAACATACCGCCGTGCAACCTGGTACGTCCGCAAATCGATTGAGTTGCCATTCGTCCCAATAGGTACGAAATACTTTACTGCAACCGAATTATTCGAGTCTGCCAAACCACCATACACAAACCGACGGTCCTGACGATGGGGAGCAGAAGTCAACATCCACACGGCCTCACACGTCTTCTGGAATGTAAACGGAACTCTTCCTATCCACTTTTTCTCCAAGTACTCGGTCTCTCCATCCAGTTTCCGTTCCGGTTGGCCACCAAAGACGCACCCTTGTGTTGAATTCGTCCCGACTTCATCGAATACTTTGTCCAACTTGTCGTATACAACACGCAAACTGTCGAAGTAAGCATTGTGCAGCATCGAGTCTTTCAAATTCAGCGCCGGCTTCTTCTCCAGCGCTTGGAGAACTGCCGTCGCATTATTTTCCGTCCCTCGGAGTCTCATCCTCACCACCCTTCGCATATCTTCGATGACTTTGTGCTGACTACTCACTGCAGCTTGTAGAAGCTGCTGCAGTGCCACAGCCTCCAGCCTCTTGTCGCGTTGTCGTCTTGCAAGTGCTTTCCATGCCACAACCGCGAATTTATCTCCGGATCCAGGCTGCCTTTTCCTTTGGCTCTTGTGTTGCGTTAACATTACCAGCGTCCGCTTTAACTCGGCCTCTTGACGGCGTAAAGCTTCCAGCTCTGCCTTCCGTCGCTTTCGGTAAGCATCGTTGCGTTCCCGAGCCTTCTGTAGATCGATATCGTCTTTTAAGCTGATGGGGGCTGCACGTTTGGCAGTAGGGTGGGTCTCAAGCAAAGCGACCGTGTCGACGAGAACCCGTCGCCAGCTCACGGGCCCCGTTTCCGGATACGGCGTGGTAGCTTTCACGGTTGCTGTAAAGCCACTGAAATCTTCGACGTCGTCATAAAGTAGCTGATCGATTGTCACCATTGCGGCGATTGAAGGAGTGACGAATGGAGTCCGGTCTCAATTACTTTCAACCGGTCCGTTGTGCGTTGATTAGTCACGTCGGTTCTACTTCGAAGTAGTACGGATAGACTCATCGACACTCATTCCATCATCACCTGTCGCATCAACAGACTTGGATTTGCCAGATACAAAACCCTTGTTGTCCTTGCGGTTCACTCGCTTGTTCGAGCATGGTACGGCCGATTATGGCCCGCTGCTATCATAAAAATCCGTCTCAATAATTCTACTTGCTGCTGCACAATTGACAACCCCTATAATACAGCTCCAGCGAGTGTCGCCAATAATGGCAACGCAGGTGGTAGTACTAGAAAAGTCGCAGATTTCATCGTACATGTACTGTCCATTGCGGTTTAGGCACTGAAGCTGTTCAAGCAGGTCCATTGCCTGTAGGTATTACTGGGCTTTCACGATCTTGATGAATTTCCCACTATCTCGAAAAGCCTGTCCGACATTGTTCTCGATGAGTCTGGTTGAGCATTACCCTACGTCTTCGTACACCTTTAGCACAGGTATAAGTTATACCGTATAACGCCACGCCCACGTGCCCAGCGTTTTGTCTCGCCGTCCACAGCAGCCGTGTTACCGTCACTCTCGGTACGTGATGCATTTATCGTCCAAAATGTCGTCTCTCTTGACTATTTTAAGGGTGCCACATTAGACTTAGCCAGCTCCGAGCGCCGCACTCGCCAAGATAATAGCATCACTAATGGAAAGAAGGCAACTGCTGCTACCATGCCCTCAGAAGACCTCATGGAAGCTCATCAACCGATAAGTTATCAAGAGAGCGGATGAAAGCACGTGAGCTTGACGCTGAAAGCTGCTTGTTCGCACCCCTATCCAGCTTGTCAACGTGGTCTCCAAAAGGGCAAAAGCTCACCGACTAGTCAAACATGAAGCGGTCTTCTGTAACATGCACCAGGCTTGCGCAGCACGAGGAGATCACATGCAACGAGGTGCTGGAACTCCACGGGACGCTCGCCGGCGACCAGCACCTGCTTGGTCACGTTAGCTAGTGGCAGAAAACGTATGCGCTTTATCCTGTGTGCATAGAGCTCTTACTGTCGAGCTGTCTTTGTCTGTAGAAACGACACCAGAGTTCTCTCGCCTAGTAGTTCAGCAGGTATAGTGACGCAGAATTGAGCCTGGACTTTGACAAGACCACGAGACGACTACCGGTATCAAGACACCTTCAGATATTAGCAGAGCGTGACTGTCAAGCTCTTATCACTGATTGAGTTGGCTTGCAGCTAACCTTAGCGTTAGCCGGTGCTCAGCAGCTTCACCATCCTAATGCCTCCTCATTCATCACAGTGGAGTTATAATAGCTCCCAGCTCGGTGGTCACTTGCGATGGTTGAGCTGCAAGCTCCAGTGCGCCATCCTACTCAGAAACATCGACATTGTGTATAATATTGCATGTGGTAAATTATGAGAGTGGTTTTCGCCCATGTTGAAGTTTGTTGAACCATGATAGAGCATGAGAACGCTATATCATGGTGTCGGACTGGAGCTCCCCATCCTGGGGTCGCCATCTCGCGACAATGGGGAGCAAGCCCAAGACGTCGGTTGAGGAGGCGTCTCGTGCCTTCCCTTACTTCGCTGTGGTTGCAGTGGCGCTGGCGGCGGTGGTGGCAGCTGCGCTTGTGGACCCTTCGGATCTGCGACAGCTGGTGTCCACCTTCGCAGGTGTCTCGTTGAGCGCGACGGTCTCCGATGGCGTGGACTGTACTGTAGCTGAGCGGTATTTGACCGATGTACTGCCCGTGAAGGGCTTTCATGTCCTGTGTATCAAGACGGAACAAGAGGGAGAGTAAGTGGACGTATGAAATAGTGTTGACTGTGCCACTTCGTTGCTAAAGTGGGCATTGGTGGACACTTTTCTCTCTCTCTCTCTCTTCAGATTGGACATCACGGCGTTCAAGGACGGAAACGTGCCATCGAGGAAGACGCAGAGTAAATTGGAGCTTCAAGACTTGAGGACGCAGTTGGAGACGCTGCTGGAGATTGAAGGACCCAAAGATGAAGCTGCGAGCAAGTACAACCAGCCGTACGCGCTCTTCACGCCGGATGGGAAGAGGCTCGAGAGGCTGGACGACATGGTGAACAACGTCGTCTTCCTCTTTGAAGGAGGACAGTTCATCTGGCCGGGTGTTCGCATCGGTCACAAGAGTAAGTTGGCTCGTTGGAAGCTGAAAGAAGCGGATTTTGTGTGTGTGTGTGTGTGTGTGTGTCTGAGTGTGGATTTTGATGGTGACTTGTAGCTGTGGTGAAGGATGTCGCTGGCAAGGGCGACGTGGTGCTTGAAACGTTGAGTCTGATTCCTCTTGTCTTCAGTGTGGAGGAGTTCCTGAAGGACGATGAGATCGACGTCATCATGGACTTGTCGCTGGAGCATTTGAAGCCGTCGACGGTCACGCTCATGGACGGACACGAGAACCGCGCTGCCACGGACTGGCGGACGAGTACGACGTACTTCTTGTCGTCCAGCAAGCATCCGAAACTTGATGAAATCGACGAGCGAGTGGCGGACTTAACAAAGGTGCCGATCGACCACCAGGAAGACGTTCAGGTGCTGCGCTACGAGGCGACGCAGAAGTACGACCACCACACGGACTATTTCCCCGTGGAACACCACAAGAACTCGCCCCAAGTGCTGGAATCTATCGACTACGGGTACAAAAACCGCATGATCACGGTGTTCTGGTACATGTCGGACGTGGCCAAGGGCGGCCACACCATTTTCCCTCGAGCGGGTGGCGCTCCTCGGCCGAAATCCATGAAAGACTGTACGACGGGACTGAAGGTGCCCCCCAAGAAGCGCAAGGTCATCGTTTTCTACAGCATGTTGCCGAATGGCGAAGGTGACCCGATGAGTTTGCACGGTGGATGCCCAGTCGAAGATGGCATTAAGTATTCCGGCAACAAGTGGGTTTGGAACAAGGCGAGGCACTGAGATTGGAGGAAAGATGAAAGCGTTGATGAGCCGATGATGATAATGAATGGATTGCGTTTCGGCACGTGCTGCTAGTGTTGGCCTTTGCCTGCGTTCTCGTCGTTATCTCGATGGGTGATGTGACAAGCCAGTACCGAAGTTCTGAGTTGGAATCGATCGATGTATTTTGGAGTGTAAGAATGTATAGCTCTACGCTTGTCTGGTGACAGCAGTATCTACCACGTACCAGTGTATGATCTACCCACCACGGAAGTTGTTTTCGTTTAGTACAATCGATCTGACGATTCGAGTAGACCTGGAATTGGTGCATATGAGTTTCCAACCCTCCTCTCTCAAGCAACCACGACAGAACGATGACCTGTGTCCAAGGAGTGCTAAACATTGTGCTGGCAATCCTGTGCGATGAGAATATTGCCTTTGAGACCAAGCTGTTCCTTGTACACGTAGTTCTTTCAGAGCTCGTTCTCAACATCAGCTCAAATGTACGCAAAAATCCTGTGTTCGTTGGTGTATGGCGTTGGGAACCAGGAGCAAACCCTGTTGTTCTCAAGGGTAAAGTCGATCTGACACCTCGTAAGATGGAATACTACAGCCCTGCTCTTCTGAACAGCTCGGTGTCAAGCTCCAAGTTTCCAGGCTGACCCCAAGGTGCGTCCTCTGTGCATTTACTTCTCGTTATAATTCTTCAGCTCCAGCTTTCGTTTGTGCTCGTCCACCTTCTCGTTGACAACACGATCCACCAGCTTCGGCGTGACGACAACTTCGTCCTGTGCGTACACGATGCTCTGCATGTACAGCATCATCTTGGCAATTTCACGGCCGCTCATCCCTGTCGTCATCTCTCCGTACTGCGCCATGACGCTTGCGTCCAAGACGGGAGGCAGCGCGCTGACCGACGCTTTATCTGGTTTTCCGGTCAAAGCTGACGCAGGCGGGCCAGCAAGGTGGGCGACGTACTCGTTGAAGTACATTTGCAGCAGCCGCACTCGCTCTTTCGCCTCAGGCAAGTCAAAGTGCAGCGTATCATCGATTCGATCCGTCACAGCCGTATCGAGGTCCTCGGGTCGGTTTGTCGCCACCACCAGCATGAACTTCTTGGACTGAGTACCCGTGTGATACAGCAACGCGTTAAGGGCATTCCGCATGGCTTCACTCATATGGGTCTTGCGTGTAGCTCTGCACCCAAGGAAGGCTTCGGCCTCATCGATGAAGATAAGGACCCCACGTGGAGAGGAATTGGCCCACTTGAAGAGAGCATGGAGCTCGGTGACAGCGTCCGATCCTAGCGGGCCCACGTCGCCACCACTCAAGATCGCGTAGTCCATGCCTGAAGCTCTCGCAAGACGCTTGGCAACCATCGTTTTGCCCGTTCCGGGAGGTCCGTAGAGCAGCAGGTGTCGGTACGGCGCGCCATGAAGCAGAGCGTTGCGAGTAGAGCGAGCGATTTCGAACACGCGCGTCTCCAGGACACTGCGTAGCACCACGTCAGCGAGTTCATCCTGTCCCTTAGCTGAGGTCCGACGAAAGAGAGCGCTCAGGAAGCCAAAGGCGCCCGACGACCGTGAAGTCTCACGGACAAGTGACGGTTTGCCAAGCCGCTGCTCAATGAGCTTCCCCACAATGCGAATGGCCTCTCTGCTGAGGTAAATGCCGGCTGCGAGCGCTACGAAACCTCCGACAAACTTCACGAGCTTCTGTTTGTCAGCGAGTAAGACGGAAATTCCTTGCCCAATGTTGTCGAACGTGGCCTGGAGAGCTTGCATGAGCTTGACTCGGTCCGCTTCGAGTCGCTGCTGGAGCTGCGCCATCTCGATGTCCTGGTTGGCGCGCTGTTGGCGAATACGGCCATCCACGTCGATCGCCGCCTTCTCCAGCGTCGTGTTTCGCTCCAGCAATGCGCGTGCGTGGTCGGCCGCCAGTTGCTTCTCCTTCAGAACTTCCTCCGTCTCGCGTCTTGCCCGCTCGATCCGGATGTTGGACGCTTCTTGGAGCTGCACCAGGTCTCTGTTCTGGTCTCTCCGAGCCGCGTCCTCCTCCAGCATCCGCTTCTGCTCGAACGAGTGCTTCTCGCTCTCCACCTGCAGCTCCCGATCTCGTTTCAGGTCCAGCGTCTTGCGCTCTTCCTTGCCGCGCACCTTTGCCTCCTCGATGAGCTTCTCGGACTGGGCCAGCTCCGCCTCCGCGATCAGCCTCCTCTGCACGAGCTGCGCGCTCGCCTCCTGCTCCAGATACCGCTGCAACTCGTCGATTTCGTGCTGTTGAGCAACCGTGAGCTGTCTGAGAGCGAGGAGCTCTTCCTCGTGGCGTTTCCAGTTGAGAAGCAGCTGCTGCGTGGCTCCGAGGTTGTGCATGTAGAGCGCGTCCTTGTCCACCACGTGGAAGTCCTGCAACGCGACCTTGCCGCGTCCGTCTCGGTCGAACACGAAGCGTTCGGGCAGCACCTGCACCACGTCGGGAGCGAAAGCCCGCACTTCCGGCCCGAGAACCCCCAGGAGCGACGTCCGGCCGGCCACCGAGTCGTACTTGAACTCGTAGCGCTTGAGCGCCAGTTTGCTGAGCAGCTCGAGACTCGCGGACACGTTCGCGTCCTGCACGTTCTGCAGCGCGTCCGTGTACTGCTCCACCGTCACGTTGGCCGTGAAGCCGCCGCCCTTGCGGGGATTCCGGAGCAAGCTTCGACCCGCGGAGGCGGCAGCGATTAAAGCTACGACGACCAGCAGCAAAAGCGACCAATGGTGTCGAGACCGGAGGAACTTGCTCGTCATAGTGATGTGCTTGCTGTCTGACTGCCAAGTGAGACTTTCGGCTCGAATGACCGTTCGGAAGATCGGCGGAAGATACTTTTTTTTCCGACGATTTTGGCTCTACTTATCCGGATCAGGGTTTGGTAGTAGTCCACAAACTAGTACTGGTAGCAGTAATAATATTAATACTACTAATACTACTACTATTACTACTATTACTATCGTGTCCGTGTTTTATGTTGGTTGAAGTTCCCCAAACTAGTATTGTGAAAACCACGCGTTATGTCCGATTTATTTACTAATCGACCGTTTTAGACCATTAATAAACCACTTCGCTATATATAAACGGACCGCAGCTTATAATTAAACGTTTGAGCTCAGAATTACACTCTATTTTAATGGGCCGCATGCTATTCATATATAGACACATCTCGTGGAATGCCCATGCTTGAGTGGGCATTTTGAGCGTCCGCAGCATATATAAACACGCCATGGAGAGAACCAAAGCTTTTGTCGCAGTTAAGGTGGGCGAGTACGGCCAACTTGCTCACACGGAACGCTGTACGCATAGTGCAGTGTAATGGCCCGCCAACGGAAGTCTGCAGAGTACATCGCTTCTCTATGCTGCTTTGAGAATGACTCGCCACTCGCCAGTCAATTTCTGCCGTGCGGTAAGCTGTCGCGGGTCTTCCTCGCCGGGGTTGTGAGTACCTTCGGCCGACGGATCCAAGCGCGCGTAGCTAGTTGACTTGTAGCGTGTAGAAGTTGTAAGGCTTCCTAAACCACGAAAATGTAATACGTTTCTTGTACTGTTATCTACGAGGAGTTTCCACGACTGAGCTACCTCGCTTCACGGTCGGCGGCCATCCCGCCGACCAGCTTTCTTGCCTTCCTTTGTTCAACATTCCACATATGCATGACACACCATCCTACCTTGAGCCTGGCACGGCCTCATGACCTCCGTCCCCACCGTCAGGTTGCCGTACCACTCAACCGAGCTGCTCACACCTCGGGTCATCAACAGATCCCTCCCGCTCGATAAGCGTGTCCCCCTTGACCTTGTTCGTCTTGCTGGCGCTCTTCGTCGAGAGCCTCGTCAAGCAGTGACAAGACGCGCGTCAGGCGACCAACAGGCCGTGACCCGTGACAAAGCGCTCAGATTAAAGTGCCGCAAGTCCGAATTATGCCCTGATTTAATAACTCCGCGCTATAGTTTATTAGCTAGTATTTACCCTATTCCCTCCAAATAGCTGCCATTTTCGAAGGGACAAATCATTCGACGATCACAATACATGTAGTGCAAGATGAAATGCACCACCATTTTTTATTTTGTCCATAAAATCAAAAGTACTGGTCCTGTTCATGCCGGAAGACCCGCAATAGAAAGAGTTTAGTGCAGACAACACATTAATGCGCGTGGTGTTCACGCAGCTCAAAGTTTCATCGGCACGATATGGCTGAAATCGCAACGGGAAAAAGGTACTGATCATGGATGCACGACACATTTTCATCGATATATCATGACTGAACATACATCAAAGGCAAAACTGTGCGTCAGAATGAAGCTTGGTTGCTGGTGCTTCAGATGAACGTGCTTCTAGCCATAGCGTTAGCATTTAAAGCACGCCGCGCCGTGTTGATCTCGAAGCTGCTCACAGCTTTAACGAGCAATAATGTGCATAAACCGATCTTAAAAAGGGCACACATTTTATATACCAACTTTACTAAAGTGACAACCATGTGGCGCCATATGGTGCGAGTATAGCCTCGATTTTTTTTCATTTCTGGCGGACTTACGATTTTCGTTTAAATGTAGCGCAGTCACACCTTTGAGCCAGAAGCTACGTATAGACTCACGTAAACGAGGAAACGCAGAGCTTTCAAGCAAAACAAAGCTCACCTAAATATGATAATTGGATATTGAGTTATGGGTCACCAAAGTTTGGTGGTGCATTTCATCTTGCCAGGACAATAGTAGCACTACATGTAATCCAAAATTCTCACTACTATCAACCCCTGATCCGGATACCTTTTTGGGTCTCGCTGGACAAGTTCCCTAATATTATCTGATAGCGACTTGGGTGATCGTACGCGTCAAGCGCTCCATAATCAATCATCGGTTCTCTCTGTTGTCCTCTATGTGGCCGCGTAGAATGGAATCGTAATCGAGACGCCACCCGTAAGCTTTGGAGCGGAGCGCTGGGATGCTGGAGCTCGTTTCAGTCTTGAATTTTACTTTGACCAGCCACGACCAGCGCAACCCCAAGAACTGAATGCCGTACGCTCGCATCACCACTAACGTCGCCAAGGACGGCGTGGACATCGTCGCCGCGAGCAACACCGCCGCCCAGACGCTGAACGAGGCGTGGGGCATCCCTGCGCAGTTTATGATGGTGGAGATGAACCTGGAGGTGCCCATGGTCCTGAACCTCAACGACGAGGTTCGTACTCTCTTCGAGGCTTTCATGTGCCGCTACAAGAACTAACTCACGTGCACGTTATCAGCCGACTGCGTACGTCCATGGGCGCATGATCGGCAAGATCGACGTTGAGCACAACCCCAAGACCATCGCGCTCCTGACCAAGACGGTGGCGGAGCAGCTCCACGTGCCTGCCGAGCGCGTGTACGTGGTGCTTGAGGACATCAAGGTCGGCAACTTGGGCGCTAACGGCGTGACGGTCATCCCTCCTACCGGACACTAGGCTATCGACACGTATCGTGTCCAAACACTAGGCTGTCGACACGTATCGTGTGAGGTGATCAGTTGAAATATACGTCCCACCCTTCCACCCAACGTTGCAGCGTCCCTCTACTTGTACAAGGTGAAAGCAGTGACTCAGTCGACTGTCACCATCCGAGAGGATCCGAACTCGGCCATCATAATCAATCCCGGCCCCGTAAACCAACAGGAAGGGCTGCATCTTTACCGCCTTTAGAGCACTTCCCAATTCGTTTGGTATCATACCATGAGTCGAGGTTCGCTAGATGTGGGCAACGACTCCGCGCTCTCGGACGTGTTCGCGTTCATCGAGACGTTCGACAGCAGTGACAACGAGTCCAGTTTGGCTCAAGTGACTTCAAATGACGGCGATTCGAGCCCCGTGCCGCTCCGTCTGGCAGCATCTGCCCCTACACGCTCGACATCAGTCTACTCGACGTCCTCAACGTCCAGCAAGAGCTCAACGAAGAAGAAGAGGAGGAGGAAGAAGTCAAGACAACCGGGCGAAGTTCCGCAGTCGACCAAGTTTCAATGCGACAAGCGAGATCAAGTGCTGGCGTTGCAGCAGCAGGTGCTGGAATGGACTGCCAGGCTTGAGCAACTGCAACGCACGAGACGCCACTCGATGGATGTAGTGCATGGACCAAAGACGATGCCAAAGGGTTTTGTGTCTGTGTGGGAAGACCTCGCTATTATGCAGTGTCAGGAACGACAGCGGTCCGAGCAGACCAATCGAGAACTAAAGACGATGCTGACACGTCAGCGCAAACTGGAGCAGTCCGTCTGCAAGCTCCTTGGACGGAAAGACGCACTGGAGGTTCGTACGTTTTATCTGTCGTGACTTGGTGTATGGATGCAGTAGCTTATGTTGACGTTTGTCCAGGGAATGGAACTGCTGTGTCGCCTTCAGCCCATGCCCGAGTCTGTCAACATCGCTACTTGTCCTGAACTCAAAATTGACCTCAGCGATGCTGTGCTCGCAGAGCTGGAAATGACGGCGGCGACATTGTACACGCGAACAAACGCGCTGTTCCCACCTTTGCAGTCGCAGTCGCCCGTCTCGTTCTCCACCCAAGACAAATACAGCGACCCTCTCGGCACATACATGGAGATAACGACCACGACGCCCATGGCCTGCCCGCTGCATCTATCGGCTGAGATCTTGTGGAAGGGGACTACCAAAGTATCACAAGACCCAGAGAAGGTGCCGCGCTTTGTACGTGAAACGCACAGTCAATTCGAGTAGTTTGGGCTGTTACAGCTACTAAACATACCGATGATGTTGTGTGGATTGCAGATGCGAGCGAAGAGCTTCAACACGTTGGCGCGGAGTTGCAAGCTGGACTTGTATAACACCGTGCGCATCGACGGGCTCAACTTTGTGCGTCGATATATCGATGCAGAGCGCATTGTACTCGTCAGCGCAGCGACGTGGTTCCTGCCAGTCGAAGGGATCAACTTCCAGGATAGCGCGTGGACGATCATAACTCGCTCGCCAGCAGACCCGCGAAATGCGTCTGTTGTCCAGAGTTTTTGTCAATTTGGAGCGCAATCTTCGGCATCAACTGCGATGTCAAAGGAGGCATTTGCCGCAGCTCAAGAATACGTCCGAGGTTCAGTGGGTATGAAGCTTCGCCACCTTCAAGAGACGCAGCAGAGGTTTCTTCTGGAGCATGGTGGATCACAAGTCGGTGTCTGCTAATCGATGACAAGGTATCGCCTTCGGTGCCAACGGAACCATCGCATTTCTCCTAGACACGAACTTGAGCGTTCTGCAGCGAGCGGCGTCTCCAATGAGTGCAGTCCGCCAAAACTATTGTTTTCCCATTTCAAATCCCTGATTTCTGCCGTGTTTCCTCGTACACTGCGGTTGCGTGCGCGCCCCTCGTGAAAAATGGCCAAGGCTTCTTGACGACCGGTTCTCGATACGAAGTCGAGCATCTCTTCAGCATTGGGAATACGGTCAAGGAAGTCGCCCACCCACTTGATGCCCAATCGCACCAAGAAAAACAGTATTTTGGCATTTTGAGCCGCAAGAGTTCCCCGTTTGCGAATTTGCCCCAAGTATGTGTTGTCGAAACCTTCCGTATCCGGCGGCGCTGAAGATGAAACTTGAAGCTCTTCTGCGCGTTGATGCTACTTGCGGCTTGCTCTATCAGTGTTTTATAGTGGGGCTACCAGTTGCTTGTGCTCTTGTGCTGGGACCCAGTTGCGAAGCCGGCGTGTCGATCCTTTTTCCTTCTTGATCAAGGAAAATAACTTTCGCTTAAACCAAGCCTTGAAGCCCCCCCCACGCGTGATTGTTGCCATGGTCAATGCCCTCATTGGTCGATTGCCCTCCTAGACGACCTCTTTCCTCTTGGTCCGCCTTGAACTCCAACAAACGGTGGCTATCTGTCATGGTTCAACCCATAACCTTGGCTCTCAGCGTGAGCAACCGCTGGCTTTCCACCGGCACTGCCAGCTTATTGTGGCTCGGCCAAGACGAGTCCTCAAATTAAGGCTACTAGCGGATAGTACAGCTTCACTGATACGGTGCTCTAGGCTAGTCCAGGACAGCTTCAAGTAGCTCTCGGCTCTTTCATATTTCTATCTCATTCTCAATTTTCCAGCCTACAACTCAAGTCCAGTTCCAACAGCGACTACAACTCAAGGCTGTCAAGTTGGGTTTCCACGATACCACGTGACACTATCCGCCATCATGGCCCCATTCTGGTCTTTAGCCGTAGCCGCAATGCCGTCAGATGCAGCGGTCGCAACGATCAAAACGACCAGTAGTGCGCCGGGGAAGCGCATTAGTCTAAGATAAACTCGAAGTCCGGTGGAGTTGCGCCCAAAGCGGAAAGTGTGAACTGCAAGCTGGTCACCACAATCGACTTGACGCATGATTACGATTATGATACCGTATTCAGAGAGCGGATTGATATGCAAATAGTACTATATTACTATATTATACTAGTGTAGTAGTATTGATTGAATAGTACTATAATATGGACGCGGGACAATCAGCGTCGCTGATTCAGCCATAAGGTATATGCCAGTTATGGATGAATATCGTCACATCTCCGACAATACTTGAACTTACTATTGATATTATTGACCAATAGATTGTATTACTTTTGGTTTGTTAAGCGGCCTTCTATTTGAGTTTTATGTCACCATCTTATAGAAGCCTTTTAGGCAGTCTGAAAGATCTGCCCGTCTTCCTCGAAGCTTTCACCTCGGTCTTTTCCTTCG
>LGTU01000976.1:0-13810 GCA_001314425.1 Phytophthora pluvialis | reverse complement strand
GGATTGATACCCAGGAGCCCCAGCGACAGCGGACGACTAAGGCCACGCAGGAGGCGAGACCGCGTGAAAGCTCTCGAGAAGTTTCAAGTCGAATCAGGTGAGGACCGGATGCTCGCGCATCGGAGTGATCCACCTGTTTCATTTGCCAAGTTGGACGTCGCATCCGAGTGGCGACCCATTTCATATTCATCCCTGCGACTTTGGGAGGTAGTATCGATCACCCCTAGGATCTGATTGTAGATTGCTGTGTGTTAGGAAGGTATTTGTATTGATTTCCCTCGTTTATTCGAGGGTGGTGCGCGTTGGGCAACCCGAATTAACCTGTATTCGGGATTGCAACCTAAATTGACAGGCTGCATATTGTGTGTACAAACTCTGCATTTGTATTAGGTTATCTGGAGAAGGTATTTGCTCGTGATCTCTCTCCGTCCAGGACTCCAAAAGCAAGTAGTGTCTAAAGTTCTCTGTATTTTCACTGTATCCTATTGATTGCACCCAATCGGTTGAAGTCCGGTCCGCCGAAGATAAACGACACCTATAGGGATTGCACAAGGTCACACGCCGACCCGGTTCAGGCACCGGTTGCGTGATTCGGGTTTCCCCAAGCCGTTCCTTCCCGGAACACCAGTTTGTGGGACGTGCGCTATACACCTGGACGATAAAGGCGTTCACCCACCTCGCCTCATGAGTCATATCCCCGAGTTGCCTTGCACAGGCTTGCCATGTACTGACTGGCGATGACCTGCTCGTTTTTCATCTCGTCGTCTCCCCTGGGAGGGCGTTGAGTTTGGTCTTGTTCGTATTTTTCGGACGTCGTGGCATTTTGCTAAACGCCCACCACTGAGGCGCGAGGGAGATACGTCAAAGCAAAGAGTGCTGGTGGTTGACGAGCGCCACACAAAGAATATTTTTAAAGGCGCAAAATTTCGTTAGGATTTTGCCATTTTTAATGGGAGCAGAATTATTTACCACTGCCTCACTCAATTCGATTTATACAGTAGGTTGGCCCTTATGACAGGTAAATACCGGTATGCTGACAGGATAAACAAAATATTACATTCAACCACGATTCAAAATTCTAAAAGATGCCAAATACCCCCCCCCCCCCCCCCCAAGATTTTGAGATACTTACAGCCTAAAAGTAACCGTTTGATCACGTTTGCCTTAGAATTAGTGAAAACCGAGACCATAAGCGGATTCCTCGCTCGATTTAACAGCCAACAACAAAAATTGGGTTTTCGAGTCGAAGGTGAAATATCTTATTCATCGGAGTCGTTCTCGGATGCATCTGCACCAAATTGGCTGAATGAGGGCTCAAACGGAAGAGGAGACGGCCCATGGACTGCCTAATTCACGATTCGCACTTAGGTTAAATTAGCATTGTTTTGTTTGCAGCAGTCTCAGAAACTTTCATTAAAATGTTCCTCATCAATGAGAGCTTTGAAACCCCTATGGTATCCTGCTGTACTTGGTACTGTTTCCGTTCACCGTCCACCGTCCCGTTTCCGTCCACCGTCGCGGTAGACTACTGCAGGATAAGTGTATTTGGTACGGATACCCCAACCCTATAATAAAGTTATCTCTAGAAATAGCCAATGGGAATGTATCAAAGAAGCTATATTCGACCAATCACATACCGTTAGGGTTAGGTTTAATACATTCCAACTTATTTCCGGAATTGTCTGGCATTCTGCTGCGTTGGACAGTAAGTTACAATACTAGTGACAAGACAAATGCCAGATTATCGGATAATAGCAATCTATGCCGAAATACTATTAGGGCTACGCGCGTAGCCTACGCGTAGGCTGAGTAAGGTGGTCAGTGACTACAACCATTGGTCACGAAAAGCTTTAGAGATACTATTTGTTTCCGGTGCAAAAGGAGCATGCGAGTCGCGCTCTGGTACCGAAATTCTAAACTACTCAGGCTAATGCGTGTCAATACGACAGCGTGGAATCGCTGTCATTGACACCACAGCAATTGCTACGACGTTGCAGTGGAACAAGTTTCAAAAGTAAAAGAGTATCTTCAGAAATTAATCGAGTGGACGTTTCTGGTGCAATGCAACCCTCGCATTAAGTGCCACGACGATTATAGCTCAGTCCTCGGTCCTTGGAGCTGCAAACCAACGTGGTCAATGACACTTTTTCAAGGCAAAAAGGCTAATTGTATTTGCGTCGGAGAGCGCAGCCATCACGTGGGCGGATGAATGCACCCCCTCCAAGCTTACAGTAGGCGTGTGCATCCAAACTCGACGCCTAGTTCTCGAATACCACGCGGTAGCGCACCGTGCCGTTGCGCAGCATGTCGATGTCCTCGTTCACCTTGGCCATCGGCAGCTTCTGAATCACGGGATGCACGTTGTGCTTGGGCGCCACCTAGAGCGTGTCCTTGATGTCCTGGATGCTGCCCATGGTTGCTACCCACGAACTTGGCGCCTTTGGCCACGACGTGGAACGCGTTGAACTTGATGTTGTCGTTGGGCAGGCCCACCATGATGCACGTGCCCCGCACGGCCAGGAAGCTCAGGAACGAGCTGTACGGCATGTTGTTGGCGTCGGCCGTGATCAGCAGGATGTCCACGGAGCCGACGACCGCCTTGGCCTGCTGCTCGTCCCGTGTACACCACGAACTCGTCAGCGCCCACGCCGCGCACCACCTGATCCTTGTTGTTGGAGCGCGAAAAGGCCGTCACAGAGGCGGCGCCCATGGCTTTGGCGAACTGGGTGCCCAGGTGGTCGAGACCACCGATACCCACGATACCCACGTGGTCGCCCTTCTTGATGCCGGCCTCTTTGAACGGCGTGAACACGGTCGTGCCGGCGCAAATCAGAGGCGCAGCGACGTCCGACGGGATGTTGTCCAGGATCGCGAACTCGTGCGGCACGCGCACGTAGTCGGCGTAGCCGCCGTACGTGGTGGCGCCGTCGCTTTGTACTTGTCGCTGTACGCGTCGTCGCCGTTGGTATACACGGGAACGGGTCTTTGGGGCTCAGGCAAGCCGACACCAAAGAGCCGACGCCCACGCGGTCGCCTACCTGTAGGCCCTTGACGTCGGGGCCAGCCTGAATCACTTGGCGCAAAGTTCGAGATATCCTACCCGCCCTCCCGTCATGCCACTCCGCTGTCCTTGGTGTTGTCGTCCATCAGTCTCCTGGCCGTCGTGTCCGCGGCTGTCTGTCATGACGCCGTCAGTCATTCTACCGTCGGTAGTGTTGGTGTCCGCCATGCTGGTGTCCGTGGTGTGGTGCCTCGTCGGTCATGCCGCTGCTCGTCGTGCCTCCTCTCTGTCCGTCATGCCGCTGCCCCCCCCCCTATCAGTGACTGCCCTTCATGCCGTTGTCCTTGGTGCCGCCGTCCACCATGCCACAGCCCGTCACGCCGCTGTCCATGGTGCTGTCGTATGTGGTTCCTCTCCCCTGTCAGTGGCTGTCTGTCATGCCGGTTTCCGTGTCTGCCCGCTGTCAGTGGCTGCCAGTCGTGTCAGTGGCAGTCCGTCATGCCGCTGCTCGTCGTGCCCTCCCCCGCTTCCAGTGGCCGCCGCTGCCCCTCATGCCGTCGTCCGTGGTGCAGCTGCCCCTCATGCCTCTCATGCTACCGTCCGTGGTGCCGCCGTCCAGCATGCCGCTTCCCATCGCTGTCAGTGGTTGCCGGCTTCCTTTTCACCTTTTCACTGCTGTCCGGAATGAATAATGAATTTGGATGGGGCGCCTTTTTTCATCATGTGTTTCAGTCAAACCGTATGGTGGCGTCCCGTGTCTACTAGAAGATATCGCAAGACCCTACGGGGTTTGTTCCTAGTTACCTACTAGAGATGTTATGCACATTACTTTCGGAAGAAGCTGTTCGATTCCTAAAACCACGTTTGCTCTACTTCGTTTTTTTTTCTCAAGACAACGAACCTAGTTTGTAAGCTCATCTTCAAAAATAATACGCTATATCGACGTGGTCTGTGAGCTGCACTCGGTCTTCATGCGCGAACGGCGTTGCTCGTACGTTTCAGTCGCCCAACAGTGAGTAAGCTAAAAGCATATTGGAACCTTGTGCTCGTTCCTTCCGTTTCTGTAGCGATGGTTTGTGTAGTTCATTGAAATGAAATGGTATATATACTTTTTGTTGTTATAAAAATGTAGAGTAAACGAAATATCGATGATCAGTCTCGCTAGCTGAAGAGGGAGATTGAGAATCGATCCCTGCCCTCTTCGTCCATAGTAGCGTATCTTGACACACTGGCATTCAACGCCAGCAGACACTACAATGCACGCCTGATGAACTACAGGAGCATGTACAAGTCTCATTTCGACACACAACACGAATGGAGAAAATCCTTCGAAGTAGATCCATTTGTACAGGAGGCCCTCGATACATGTCGCCCTCCTCAGGAGGGTGACATGGCTGCCCGCCACTACGGAAGGGCGACACCATCGCGACGGTAGCGCGGTGCCCCACTCGAATCACTGGTGTTTCAATGAAGTAATGATATTCGCAGTTCGTTTAGAACTGTCGTCAGCAATATTCTGTTTTGTGGTGGCCTAAAGGCGTATGCAAAACAAGCAAATTATTTTGGAATTGAGAATTGTTAGTTCCAGCATACGTTTTTCGTCCAACTAGTGTTTTTTTGTTTGCATACATATAAACGGAATCGAGAAATGCTAGTTCCCAGCATACGCTTTTCGATGAACTAGTGTTTTTATGCGTACGTTTTTCGTCAAAGTAGTTTTTTTGTTTGCATACATGTAAAACGACCTAGTTGTTGACTACACCTTATGATACTTCTGAAAAAGGTTTTTTTAATTAGCACTTCTAAACAAAGTTGTTTTCTTCGAAAAAACGATTTTTCAAGTCACATTTTCGACGACATGGCCGAGCACATGGCTTCGCCTCTGGCGGCGCGCGTGTTCCTCGCCTTCGACGACTTCTCCCGAGCGGGCAAGCGTGCGTCCGTCCTGCTCTGCGTCTGCATCTTCTTCCGCTCTCGTTGCTCTCTCGACTCATATCTTTTTCTCCCTTGCAGAGGCCCTGCACTTTGCCAAGTTCGACGGCGCCCACGCCCTCCCGATGCCCCAAGCCACCGTCGACGCGCTGCTGCCTGCTGAGCTGAGCCCCTACGTGCAGCTCTGCCAGTATCCGGACAACCAGGCGGCGATCATTGCAGTGAACACGGCCGAGCTGCCGGCCACGAAGCGGTGGGAACTGGCCGACGCGCTGGTGTCCGCTCTGAGTCGGGCCGACGTCCAGCAGCTCACGGTCTTGGCGGCGCTGCACCTGCCGTATGCGAAGGACGGCGGCCTCAACGTGTTCTACAGCAGCCTCAACGGAGGAGACGCGGATGCAGGTGTGGATGTGGCCAAGCTGGCGCTGGCCGATTCGGCCTGGGAGGTGAAGGACCCGTGGCTGAGTGCATTCCTGCACTTGGTCAAGGTGGAGCAGTGGCCGTGTACACACCTGCTGCTGGCCAAGGGATACAAACCCGGCCGAGACCTGTCTGGCACCTATGAGGCGGTGGACGCTCTGGGCCGAGCACTGCAGCTCTTCACGAAGGAAAATGTGGCGGTTGATGCCCACGAAGTGCAGCGCGAACTGCCTCGGCTGCTGGCCAAGGACAAGATCGCGGCTGACGACCACCTCACCCTGCTCTACCATTAGACGGAAGCTAGATTAGATGGAGACGACGCAAGTACTGTATGTGTCGGGTGACGGCAGCGAACGGCGCATTTTATCCATTTCCCCCGCGTTGTTTCCTCGTGTTCAGGTCTGCCATTCATTGCTTTTGATTGTGGGCTTCCCTCTCCTCTTTGCGCACTCTCGCGCCTCTTCTTCAGTCATGTCCGCAGTCGCTTCCAGCTAGCTTTCCTGTCCTCGACGTACGACAACAAACAAGCAACTAGCAGTGCTCGATCTACTTACTCCATGAGCAGCACGACCTTGCGCTTCGTTGTGCGGTTGACGGCGGCCTGCAGGGCGTCGTCGAAGTCCGCGAACTTATATGTCTGAATCCAGGTGCGCAGCTTTCCAGCCTCCACGAGGCCCGCGAGCTCCGACAGCATGGCGGCGCGCTCCTCGACCGTCGAGTCCTTGACCCACTGGCTGAGCCAGAAGCCCTTGAGCGTGATGTCGTGAAAGATGAGCGAGCCCGTGCCCACGGCAACAGCCTCCTTGCCCATGCCGCCGTACGTGACGAGCACGCCCTTCTGGGCGAGCACCTTAGCCATCTCGAGGCTGGTCTTGCCGCCCACGCAGTTGAGCGCGAGCTTGGGGGCCGGCAGGTCGGAGATCAGCCGCTTGAACTTGGCCGAGCCGGTGTAGTCGTCCGTGCACACGATGGTGGCGCCCAGGCTCTTGAGGGTATCCACCGTCACGTCGTAGTCGCCGTCGTCGCGGATGATGTTGATGGTCTGGATGCCACGCAGCGCGGCCAGCTGAATGGCGGCCTGGCCCACGGCGCTGTTGGCGCCGTTCTGGATCACCACGTCGCCCTTGTTGAGCGTGGCGAAGTCGGCCAGCATGCGGTAGGCGGTGGCCGGGTTCACGGCCAACGTGGCGGCGTCCTCGACCTTGATCTTGTCCGAGATCTTCATCACCTCGGCGCTGTCGGCCACAGCCTTGCTGCGCCACGTGCCTGCACCACCAGAACGCAGTAAATCTTTAGCAACTATTTCACTTTTCTCCGCCTAAAGGCGCTGCAGCACCAGCACGCACCGAAGCCGGCGCTCGTGGGGATGACGCGGTCGTTGACCTTGACGTTGGTGACGCCGGCGCCCACGGCCGTGACGACGGCCACGCCCTCATTGCCGGCCACGGCCGGGAACTTGGGCTTGATGGCGTAGGCGCCCTGGATCTGGGACAGGTCGGCCACGTTGATGGGCGCGGCCAGGAACTTGAGCGCCACCTGGCCCTTGGTCGGAGCCGCCTCCTTGTCGTCCGCCTCCGTCCTAATGCGGTTCATTCACAACAGGATCAGTAAAAAAAAAAAGATTGTCGCACTAGGATGCCAATGTCGTAACGCACTTAAGGACGGAGAGCGGGTGGCCGAACTCCGAGTAGCGGACGGTGCTCATGGAGCGCCTGCCCTGCGCGGCGAGGCCCTTGGCGATGGAGGAGAGCATGCTGCTTGCTGCTAGTGTCGTTGGGGAGGGTTGTATGCTGGGCGCCTCGCAGCCGCAAGTTTAATGAAGTGGGACACACAACACGAGCATGAATGTACCTGTTATAAGAGCCGTTTTGTTATACGGGCAAGGCCATTTTGGCCAATCAGCAAGTGTTATGGATCGCACTCTTTGTTACCGGTATAAGGGCCGCGGTACAGTACAAATATTGAATAAAATACGAAACAGATCTGATTGGCTCAACACCATTTTTCAAAATTGTGGGAGCCGATGGAGGCTCGCCACCCCCGGTCGCTGTGCGGCGTTAGAAGTGAGCTCGATGTCTGCGTAGGAACGCTAAAAGTGCAATGGTCTATAAGAGCACACATTACGTTACGATTCATGCTCGATCGAGCTGCATAATGAGGTCAGGGGAAACACTGGTAGTGTGCTTCCAGTCGTGGCCAGTGGTGCTGTTTAGAGAGCGCTTGGAACCTGGAAGCTGCCCGGGTTCCAGGAATTCGCGCTTAGCATCTCTTAAATATCCCTGAAACCGCGTGAAAATGGCTCTAATAGTTCCAAGAAATCCCCGCTTCAATGACATTTTCCAGGGGCGCCAAGAGCTCCCTGGGGCATGGAACTCGTGGAACTCAATCAGCGACGCTTCACGCCCCACCACTCACAACAAGATTTGCATCCATCAACAGACATGGAGAAATTAGCCCAACCAATCTTCACGGAGAGATGAAGGCCCCCACGCCTTTGCTAGGCAGCAGCGGCGTCGACCTTACCGCAGCTCAACCAGCCCCGTTCAAAAAGCGCAACTGGACCGACGAAAGCACGCTAACACTTGGGCGCGCGTGGAAGAAAGTTCACACCGGAGAGCGACGCAAGGACGAGAAAACAACCATGGTGAACCAAAAAAATTATGACGATTTTAAAGCTGCATTCTCAACCTCTAAGCGCACCAAAAAGGCCGTTGAAGATAAACTGCAAGCTCTCCGAGAGAGATATCGCTTCATCAGCGACGTCAACGCTAATCGGATCAAACAGCGCGGAAATGCTGCTGCTGTCCATGCGAAACAGCTCCTTCATGCTGCAATCGAAATACGCCCGCGACGAGAATAGCATCTGCGCCCAGTGACTGCTGCGCTCCTTGGCAAGCCACTCTCGGTAATGGGGGGCAAACACTCCGCTAACACACTCCAGCTGCAGTTCGTGCGCTTGTCGGAGCAGTTCCGACGCCCTCGTGGGCGAAGAGTTGGGGGCCGTCATCATCTCGACCAGGAGCACAACAATCAAGCCGGCAGCGGGATTCATCTCTCTGGTCTGCGCCGCGCAGTACCACAAGCATGAGGGGTTAGTACAAGGCGGTAAGCAGCACGACGAGCAGCAGCTTACCAGTCTCTAGAGGCAGTAGAGCGGGTGGAGGGGGAGGGGGGGCATGACGTCTTACCTTGTAGAACAAAGTATTTTAAGTACGACGAAATTCGTGTGAGGCAGACAATTCAAAACCCTAACCCGATATGCATTTAGCCCTTATGACAGGTAAACGTCGGTACGTACAGCCCATCTAGGATTAATTCATTTGGTATGGTATGTGGTGCACACCAAACAAACGTATACTTTGTTCCAGTGAAACACTTTATAAATATCAAAATTCGCATGCTATCTCAGAATTCACGATAACATACACGCTTTTCAGTGCAATATGGTGAAGTGGTTCGAAATGGAAGCCCCCGTCAAGTTGTCTTGCTACTTGCTAGGCAGCATTTGCTTTGCGCTTCTTTCGCTTGGTCGCGCTGATAAGGTCGACGCGGTTCTCAGGGGTCACAAGAGCCGAGATGTCGATGGGGCTCTCGGGGGTCGTCGGGGTCATGAGAGCCGAGAAGTCTATCACCAGGTCGATAGCGATGGCGCCCAGTTCCTGCTGCTTGGCTTGGTACTTTCGATCGAGACCCGCAATCTTACTCGCCACCCTGCTCTCCATGTGCTCCACCTCCACCAATTGGCGCTGCAGCTCCTGGAGCTGGCGCTTCATCGACTCTTGCTCAGCCTTCAAGGCCGTATTCTCGATCTCCAATGACGCCAGCCGTGCTTCTCCAGCGTCGGAAGGAGCCACTGCCGGGTTGCTGACCCCTATCATGGACAGCGAGTCCTCCTCTCCGGTACCTGGCTGCACCGCGGCAGTGGCGGATAAGCTCTCCGTGTACCGCTTCGTGAAGCGAGAGGCCCACGTAAGCGACACGCTTGCCGCCTCGTTCGTTTGCTTGAGGATGCCGGTGGTAACCTCCCACGCCTCCGTGTCGCGCATCGGGTCGTCTGCATTCTGCCGGTCCTCGACCACTTGGCGGAACTGCGCCGCCATCTTCGGCCACTTGGACCGGACCACGCGCTTGGTGTTTAGGCGAGCGGCAACCTTTTGCTCGGGCGAGTTGATGATAGCATCGAAGGTCCATTGGGAAACCGGGCCGTATAGTGCATGCATGATCTCCTTGAACTCCGTCTCAGTTGTGTCGGCAGACCGCTCCCGGTACCGGCGGCGCAGCTCGTTCTTCTGCGCGTTCTCCAGGTTGTTGCGAGTTGCCATGATTGCCTTTGAAGGTTGCCTTTGAAGGTAAGGGTATTCGAGCGTAAAGTAATGGCTATATTTTTCAAGATGGATACACAAGGCACTTCAACTACTTAGTTTACTCAATGTTAGTCGTCTTTTATTTCTTCTTCTCCTCAGTGTCGCCTTTGCCGCGTCCAGCCTCAGCATCGCAAGTGCCATTAAAACTTCATCTTCCATCTCACAAATTGCCGCCATTGCCTCTTCGTCCTTCCGCTGTTGATTCTTGCGACGATTTCGACGAGGTTTCTTGTGACGTTCTAGCTCCTTCATCACGAGCCTCTCGACCTCGGTCGTCTTCTCCGCGCCCTCCTCCTCACTCACACACCTGACGCCCATCTTCGCCACCGCAATATCGACTCCATCACTGGCAGCGGTGCAAACGAAGGGCTTAGAGCCGCTCAAAAGCTCCAGCATAGTGAGCTGCACATTGGGAGGCCATTCACCGGGTCGTGTGGGATTGTACTCCGAGACCCAGGTCTGACGAACACCTGCTTTACTACACGAGGCCAGCACATACTGCTCCATGAACCGCAAATTGTACTGGAACAGCCAATCCGTGCAGGGAATTTTAAAGACTAGCCATTCCAAAGTGAGGTGATCCAGTATGTCAGCTGGAAAACCGATAGCATTGAAGATGTGTCCATACTCTCGAATCCTAGGTTTGACGCCCCTCGTGGTATGCCCACCCTTATAAACTTTGACACCCACGAACGGGGCCGGGTCATCAGAGAGCCCTAGACACTTCCCTGTCTTTGAAAACGCCAATTTGACACTGTCTCGGGTGGTGACTCCCCCAAGCGGAGTAAATGTAGACCGACGGGATCTCAAAGTACTGTGTTTTGTTCGTCTAGCAAAGAACCCGCTTCACATGATATTTCGTGAAGAGGTTGAGGCGAAGACAGACGACATCGGTTCCAAAAGCTCTCTCTATAAGCTCGGTCGTAAATGCTCGTAATTTTTTTCCTGATTCGGCGAGGACCATACTCGCCTTCATTATCAGATCGTTCGCTGGTATTTGAAGGAGCCGCGCAAGCATGTTCATTTCCATCACCTAAACGTTCACGAATATCACCACCATCTTGAGATTTATCGTCCCAAACATGTACATCACCATCATCAATGTCACCATCTTGAGATTGATCGTCATAGCTCCATGCATCAGCAAATTCATCATTTTGAGTAACCCCACAAGAGTGAGCAAAAGTGTTCATTTAACAATTACTCTTTGCAAAACTCCCGCTACATCCAATTTTGTCCATCTGGAATGTTAACGGGAGTCCGAGTTGCAGCGATGAACGTGTCCAAAGATGCTTGGCCCTTCAGGACTTTGTATTGCCATTCATTCGGCTCCGAATCAACACAGCCAGAACTTGGGGCAGCTAGAGCTCCTGCCCCGTTAACGTGAACGTCGTTAATATAAGCATTGAACTTGTCCATAACTGCGCAATCTACGAGAGCAGTTGCGTATTGATTTCGCTGTCTGCTGTCGACAGCGTCAAGTATGCGACCACTGCAGCAGTGGTACAGAACCAATGGGGGTGCCACTCTTCTTCTCCAATGAACGCCCGAAAATTATTTGGGCAGACCACCGTGCCCACGTCTGCGCTGAGAGTTACGATGGTTCTCTTGAGCAGGAACGCCATCGCCATTATAGTCCGAATTCCAGTGTGACTAATAAATTGAAGAGGTTGAGCAACGGCATCACCAACTTCCAATTCGATTTCATGCTCAAAGTTATCAATTTCTTTTTGTCATCAACCCCACGAGCGTCTTCGCCACCTTGATGCGCATGTCGTACACGGAGTCAGCACCATCCAAACCAAATGGTCTCCTAATTCCCTGCCCATTTGCACCTTCCCACACAGCGTGAAACAAACAATCTCTAGCAGCACGGACGTCGAGAAGCCCAAACATGAGAGTAGAAGGTATTCCACAGGGCGGTCGCCGAGTGTACGCCTCTCTCGGAGACGACACGGGCACGGTGCGACTGCCCATTAACTGCGCTTTGCCAGAGTCGAAGCCGGGCAGGACCGACAGCCCAGTCAAAAATTTCATCCTCTGCTGTTCGTTTTTCCCGCGGCAGCATCATTCCACCAGCGCGTTCGTTCACTTCTACCTCTAGCTCCAGTGCTTCCTGGAATTCCGACACGTGCTCCGACAGGAAGGCCTGAATCGGCACTTGCACGAACGGGAGGTGGCGAATATCGTCGATCGATGGGCGTTTGGATGCGTCCTGCTGCAGCATAAGCTGCACAAGAAGACAAACTCGCACGAAAATGAAGGCAGAATGGGCAGAAACTTGCCCATACAAATTATCGTTAAAATCGCAGGCAGCGTGGAAGCTTCAAACGGGCGGCGCAGCATGGCCATCTCGCATAAGATGCATCCGAGTGACCAAAAGTCCGACTTTTCGCCGTACGGCTCGCCGCGGCAAATTTCAGAGGACATGCTCTCAGGTGTGCCATATGTCGTGTTCGTCGTGTCATCTCTGGCCAGCGCCTTGGAAAGACCAAAGTCCCCGAGCTTCACCACGTTCTTGTGCGTGAGGAAGACGTTATGCGCCTTCAGATCGCGGTGCAGCACGTTCTTGCCGTGGATGTAGGCCACCGCCAGCACCAACTAGGCGAATCAGCTCGTGATAACAGGCTCCGGGAAGGGCTCCATCTGCACGCGCGACCGCAGGTTCACGAACTGGCGCAGGTTGCCACCGTCCGCGTACTCCACGACGATGTTGAGCTCGTCGTCGGCCAAGAAGTGGTCGTACAAGGGCACAATGGTTAACGGTTTGCTTAGTGTGCAAATTGGAAACTTGTTGCCTCCGTTTCATAGGGGTATACAGTTTCAAAGGTTTCAACAAATCGTTAAGTACGATGTTTCTGAGCCGCAAAAATGCTGGATACGGTACATGCATGGAATGCCGGTGGGAATGTAAACCTTAAATATAAGTACTGGTTGCATGCATGGAGTGCCGGTACGGGTGCTAACCTTACATATATTAATTGTTACGTGAGGTTGTCAATAAATTGCTTCTTTGGCTATTATTAATAACGCCTCGCCACGGGGTCGGCTGGTAGTAATATGATGAGAATGCCTCCGTAGTAGGTTGTCGCCGTCGTCGATGGGTTTCAGGGCTGGCACGAGGAGAGCCTCGCTAAATTGGCACCGTGGCAGCGATAGGTGTCCCGAGTAGGGAAGAAGGGTGGCTACCATAGACCGCAAAAGCGAGACTGAGGTCAAGCGCGGCCGAAACAGTCGGGTTGGATCACTATTGATGCAAAGAGACATAGAAAACTAGAAGAATTCTCCCCGAGAAATACAGAGATTTTCATCGGAAACGCGATGGATATCGCGTTTTTTTAAAGCAGGAAATTACAGCGATTTTCATTGGAAACGGCCTTTCAGTGCGCTACCAGTCCACTCTATAGTACCATGACCTTATACTGGGAATACCGAAGAATGAGGTATGGACAGTACTCAACGGATTAAATCCATGGTACTGCGTTCCCGTGGGAGTAACCTCGGTCAACATTCGACTTCAGCCAACATTCGTGCCACATGAGCAACGGCAGTATGATGGAAATTGATCGCGCCTTATGCGCATATATCGGGCTGCTCAAAAGCAGAAGCCATATTTGACGCGTAGCCAAGCAACCCATTCGATAATCACCGAAACCAGCTGTGGAGACGCTGCTGTGAAAACACAACAAGCTCGACAGCAGAACGCAGATCGTTTGCAAAAAAAAGGTATGATGCAGTGTAAACGAAAAAGTGCAAATGAAAAAGAAACAGCTCGTCATACTCATTGGAGATGTCATAAGTTTATATATTCGTATAATTAATCCCAGTATGCGTGAATCAATCTCTGTGCCTTTGCACTGATGCAGGTTTCTCAAACGTCGAGCCGGAAACGGCCATGGAGCATACACCTCCAAGGCAACCTCCAAAGCAAAGTACACATGGTACGATGGATAGCATCCTACAAATTTTAGCGGTACCAATAGGGTTGTCAATTCTGCAGCAGCAAGTATTGTGCCTTTCAATAATTCTGCCGTGATAATTCTAGCTTAAATGTATTCACTTATTACCCCTAAAACTGCCCTCAGTTAGCTAT
>LGTU01000975.1:0-24237 GCA_001314425.1 Phytophthora pluvialis | reverse complement strand
GCAATGTAAACAAATGCTGGCATTGTTAGTATCACAATAGGCAGCGTATGTGAGCACGACCAGCGGAAGAGCAACTAGGATTTCAAATTCATCGTCCGGTAGACATAAGAACCAGCTGATTACCGAGCTGTGCGAAGCGGCCTGTGTGTACCAAGCTATGCAATGTATTGCATATGTATCACGCGGCACTAAAGTAGGGACGCGAATAGTATGCGGAACACGAAGATCGGCCGCTGGTGATACAGCTAGGGCAGGTCCGCTACCAAGCGGAAGCGCCGAATGTCTCTTTAGCCGGACCCTTGGTCAAGGCCGAGCGCATGCTTTCGTCGTAGTCACGACGCAGATCCATGAATTGGAAAATATCCGCTTGGCAATTGGCCTTGCCCGATAATTGGGTTGTGGCGCGCTACGTGACGTTTCTAAGGAGAGCTTCAAGTTACCTCCGACGGTTGGTTTCTCTTCAGGACTTAGCCAATTCATCAACGACGGCGCGCATACTGCACGAGGCCATGCGCTAGTCGGGTAGTCTCAAGTTGAGTCGCCGATACAACTGCTCTGGGTATCGTGCTCCTACCCGACGTTCTTCACTACAGGCCACGCAAACACGTTTACGAGTTTACAAAATGGCAACCAAAATTATGCTTTTGTCCGGTATGCGCCGCCCTACCCACACTGCACCACCATGCTCGTTGCCGATCTTGAGTTCGTGGAAGTCCAACACCTCCCTCGGCTTGTCGGCTCCTCGACATGTCGCCATAGTATAGTTTCGCCACGCCCCCACCATATTTACTGTAGGAGGCATGCTTCTGGATCAGCATGCCCATGGTGCCCACAGCAAAGCGCTGAGTAGCATTACAGCGTAATTCTAGCGAGCATAACAATGCGGGACCAGGGTGTATGCATGTGGCGCCTTTTCAAGGTTTAACTAGAGCCATAATCGCTGATTGCATGCCTAATGTACAGCACGTCTTGTGGACTTTTGGGTCACATAGTACGACTTGAGTTTAATCGTATCAAAAGCAAGAACATGCTAACGGCGGTGATGAAACGGGCAGCAAAGCCAAAATCACCGTCTTGAACGGCATGAGGTTTGAAAGCGAACAACGAGCAGCTTTTGGACGAAAAAACAAAAACCTGTACGTGTTGGCCTGTCGCCACCAATGAATACAAACCCTTTGTGGCGATAACGTCAATAGAGCGCAGTAGCAAGGTGATACCGTCAGCCCGTGTTCATGGCGTCGTGTGAGTTGCGCGCTACTGAAAACGCTGCTGCTAGCAATACAAGATAATATCTAGAGTTGGAAACGAGCGCTCCAATAAACGCAGTAATTTCGCGACGACGACCTGTACTGTGGCGAAGCATGCCATAACATTTTTTCCTCGCGCACTGCGAATAATTTGCTCACTAACGCTTGCGTTGTGTCGTAGCATGGTGTGGTATCATCTACTTATCAACACTATGTATTCTGTTGCGGTAGCTCAGTGCGGCTGCCTGAGTTCTGGCGGAACTGTGAGTGGTGGCACTGTTGTAGTCGCACTGCCGGACCTATAGGCTACAGGCTATAGCTCGGGTCCTGTCACAATGGAAATGTTTGATATTGAACGTGCAAAATAGACACGATGCTCGTCTCTGTCGTCAAATTCAGCCCCAGTAAGCCAGGCTGCAACGGGCTGCTGCAGAACCTGTTCACATACAGCACGCCCAACCTGGGGGGGGGGGGGGGGGGGTATCAGGACTATTGCATCATCTTGAGCACATGAGCACGTTGCCTAACAAGACGGGGAATACCCCCAAGCGAAATATCCAGTGTATTGCCTTCATTCGAACCGAATTTTTGCCGGATCACGTCCCCGTCACCATCGGAGTGGAGACTTAAATTCCTTCTTCGGGTACACATCGCGGATCACCGACGTCTATCGCCAAAATCTCTTGCCGCATACACCAACCCGACCTCCGCGCTGTTGGGAAAGGTAGCAGGCGGCACGGTGCATACCCGAGCAACGGCTTCTGAGATGGGTAGTTATGATAGAAGTACTAGTGCTTCTGATTGGGTAGGCCGTGCTCAAGGCGCTGCAGTGTGCACTGCCTGCTCGATCAGCACTCCCCTCGTTTCGTGGCGATAGACCGCTATTCATTACCAACCATGTAACCAGCAGCGCGTGATACCTCGTCGTACTTGAGAACGAAGTCAGCCCCGCCACCACGAGCACCTAGCTGTTGCGGACGCGTTTGCGGTAATATATATCACATGCTGCTTCTAACAAGCTCTTATGACTTTCAGTGACGCACAACTTGTTGATATTGGATTAAGAAGAGAAAACAGTAGCTGTAAATCTACCGGGTATACCAAAATGCGTTGTGGGGCTTTGCAGACCAAGACACATCAACTGGAATCGCCCGGTGAAGCTGCCAAACAGAGCAGAATTCCCGTTTGCAGCCTTCACGGTGGCGCCAACATAACTTGCGCGTGGTAACCAGATGAACCAAGTTCGCAGCTTTGTGACGAAAACCTCCAGTGCGTCGTTGCTCAGTGGATCGAAGACAAGATTGTTTGAAAACACAATCGTGCTTGATTGCATCGCTTCATGTGCGGTGGCGCCTTTCGTACGAATATCGTCACTGTAGTCAAGTACCTTGGCGAGCTTCGGAAGACTTGTTGTCGCAAGGTAGATAGTTGTCTTAGACAACTGCACGAGCTGGTCTTGAAACTCAATCCCTATAGCCATTCCAACTTGCGTGGCTAGGGCTACTTGAACAAGGATGTTACCAATACCGGACCCAACATCGAGAAACACGTCTGACGGCGACAGTGCCGGCAATGCGGATAGGATAGCAGTTACCCCAGCCGGAGTAACCTCGCCTGGGTGAGTATCCGGGGAGCTGCCAGTTGACCAAAGTTGCTGAGGTGAAATCGTTGCAAATAGTTCTGAAACTTGGCGATAAATGTCAGCGTTGCTTGCTGGGCTTGCCATGTCCGGGTGGCGACTTTTACTCGGATGCCGAAGAGATGGTATAGTGCAGTCTTTGAAAAATCGCCTGGGAAAGCTGTCCAAATCTTTTCCATTTTGAGCCTGCTACGAAGCTGATGTTGGTTCTTCCCGGTCGATGCCATTTCCTTGTATACCCGACTCCAATTGATCTTGCGCCCCAAATCCACTTGTGCTTTTGCCAACCGAAACAACAACTTGTCCTCGGCATCTGAAAAATCTGCTATCGCAACGAGATAGCAAAATATTAACTAACCACATACTCAGCAGAAGACGTTTGATCCTCCACGNGACGCCTTATAAGGTGTTGATGCTGATCCCCATTTCCGACGCGTCACGCCGTGGTGCAGTGGACAACGAGGCCAAGTGCTCTCTTCGTGCAACATTTGCGGCACGCACCACTTTTCTCCTCTGGGCTCGCTTTCACGAGTTCCACCAATCGCTGTCCTGCAAATGATATCTTTAACTAGAAGGTCCAATCGCTGCTCCTCATTCTTGACAGTGTGGAGATGATTGGCGGAATCATAGTATCTTTTGATGACTTGCGCCTTGGCGGGTCGGCGAGCGCGCTACATCAATTCAGCGTCATTTCCCAGTTTGCCGGCCACCACCAATTCTACCCCTACGGATTCGTCCGACACGCTTGTGACGCCGGATGTTCGCCGAAGGCCCTGGGACTGCTTGTTGCTGGTCGTAATGATGTTGGTCGCTGTACATGACGCCGCTCGCCGGCAGCCCTAATTCCGACCATCGATCTCCGGGACGCTAGTCTCCGACTGGCAATCGATGGCCATCGCGATCCACGACGCTGTCGACGACGGTCTCAATACTGACCACGCCGCCAACGATGCTGCTCGAAGACGACCATGCTGCTGGCTGTCGATGGACATCGCGCTCGGGTGTGCGCTCACCCGACGGCCCGTGCTTGCCGCTGCTCGCTATGCCACCGGTGTCCACACCGCTGCTTGCCGACGGCCCTGTGCTGACTGTCGTGTCCATGATGGCACTCTCAAACAGACAATGCTGCTGGTCATCGCTTTCCCGTGGTGAATCTCATGCCCGGTAGTAAACGCTAGCAAATCTAGTCTTCTCAATCAACTACTTGCAATGCATTGCCGTTTTCCTCTCTGCGCCTTAGACAATATAATCCTAGCTTTATCAGCAGGGCACCTTGTCTTACCAGCAAATGGTGCTCCCATCAGCTCGACCAACCCACAGAGGAGGATCTTGCGAACCCCACGATCGCGACCTTTCAGGATACGTCGGTGCATTTGAGATTGAACCGACCCATACAAACAAGAGTACATTTGCTCCCAATGACTTGAACTTGCGCTCTGGTTCTTGTGAGCATCAACTTACAAAAGCCAGGCAGTGCGAGACCTTCGGCTCACTTCGATATCGTCGCGGACATCGAGCAGCAGATCACGAACCATGGAGAACAACAATAACCAGAAGGAGGAGGTGGTACAGCCGTCTTCAGGATTATATATGGAGGAGACGTTCAATGTTGACTCGCTGCTTCCTGTGTTCGTGCCAGCCCATAACCGAGTAAGTGTCTACTATTACTTGGAGGAACATCTATCGATTCCTAACGCGTTGTGTAAAGGTTCTTGATCCCTACTACGAATCGAGCACATACATAGATGATTTCGTCGAAATGCTTCCGATCTTCGAAATGGACGCGGTTTATTCGGCTTACAACTCGGAATACAAACAAAGAAAGCACGGCTTCTTATGGATGATGCAGTTGCTTGAGACCTGCATGGAGTTGTCAGAGGTAAGACCAACCCGAGCCGTAGCAGAACCTATCAAATCGAGATGTACTAACAGTAAATCTGGTAGATAACAACCGACATGATTCGAGGCCGTAAACGGTACCTCACGGGCTATATTTACGAGAATAGCAATTTCCTCAATAACCACGGCAATGCAATCCTAATGGCACCCCCAGGCAGTTCCCACCTGCCGATTTCGTTGATAAGGACAAGCTCGAGAAGATGAAGGAGCTGTTGTCGAAGGTGATTCAGACTCACAGAATTGCTGATATGCTGTATTGGACGAACAAGGGCGAGCTATGTTACTGTGCTAGATGTACTTATCATCGCTCCTAGTTGGTTAGATAATCAACCCGCAGAGCTATCGTATCAAGTTGTTCCCGTCGTTAGGCAACGAGATAGTAGCGACATAATAAATACGCGCTTGGCACTTTGTTATCTCTTCGCTCGGCGCTTCTGTGCCTTGACGGCGATTCTTGCAGCCCGACGGCGTGACTGTGCCCAGACTGCTGCTCTTTGTTGGGATCTCGACCTTAGCGAGCGCGACGTTGTCCTTGACGTAGTCGGTTGGCTCGGTGTCGCTCTCGGGTAAGCGTCGCCGTGGCCTGGTCAACATGGCCACGACAAGCTCACCACGGTTCAGGCGTCACCAGCACCCAGCGACACGTCGGCCGGGAGCAGATCGGTATTGAAACATGGTGTCCAGCGCACCGCCGCTACAGTCGAGCGGTGCGGTCTGCTCTGCCCAGCAGCACAGTAGTTGGCGACGGCGAGCTACTCGCCGCTGCTACTCGTAGTGCCGCATTTCTACAGAGCACTGCTCTACTACGCGAAGCTGCCGAAGCGCTAGGTCCTCAACTGATGAATCTCGTGCCTGACAAGAAAAATGGTTATCAAGTGCGGCCTGGTACTCTGCTCGGGCATCCTCTTCTGCTCCGCGCAGACGGCGCCGCTGTCAAGTGAAGACCACGCAGTTCATCCTCGACGGTGAGAAGGTCGACCGTCACCACGGCTCTGGAAACCGCGACGGCAGCACCAATCGAGGGTCTCGTTGCTTTTGACGGTGCGACCAGACGCTCAAGGCAGGTGACACCCGAGTGGCGCCCGAGAGCAACGCCGAGCCGACCGAATGCGTCGAGGACAAGGTCGAGCTCGCCAAGGTCAATTTCCCCAAGAAGCGGCAGCCTAAGCACAGTCACACTGTCGGGCTGCAAAATTACCGTCAAGGCACAGAAGCGCACCGACGGCGTGCTCAATAGCTTCACCTAGAGACTCGCAACGTGTTCGTCAAGGACACTGGATAACATCGATTTCAGCGCCTGCAACGGCGAGGACCGCCAGGAGTGGGCAAGGTGCTCTTTTCGTCGTAGCGCGACTCGCCTCGCCCGAGCAGGACGCGGCCGCCAGCGAGCTCCGTGAAAGTCGATCACCCGGTACTCAGTTGCGAGGGTGTCAGTGTCGGCGTTATTGTCATCTTCAGCAGCAGCAGTGACTATGACAACAGCGGCGTCGGTAGCAGCAGCTGTAACAATGACTGCGACCTCTACTCCGGCGGCACTGAAACAACACTGACCACCATGGTGGCACCGAAGTAATGTCGACTTCCATGGTGGCAACGACGCAACGCCAGCGGCACTTAAGCAACGCCATCTTCCACGACGGCACTGAAGCAACGCCATCTTCCGCGGCGGCACTGAAGCAACGCCGTCTTCCGCCAGTTTTGTTTTACGTGGTGGGACACGACAACAGCGAATTCTTCTCCCCGCCCTAATTTCCATAAGAAGAAAATATGACCTACGTTGGTTGCTCCCACCTCGAGTACTTGTGCCGGACGCTAAAGCGTCCAGGGACCCGCATCAATGCAAAAACACAGCAGGCGCTACTGCTCGAGATACTACCTGCTGTTGATGTGGAGCGAGAACTTCAACAATTTTTCAATGATGTTGAAGGGCACATCACCATTGACCGGGTGCACACGTATTATCGCGATGAAGGTGCTCGAACGCAACAATTTGTCGGAGGACGTCGCGAATCTCCAGATTTTCTCCAGCGACGACCTCAAGGAAGACAAGGTAACCAAGAGGGGCGACCGGAACGCTGGCAGCGACATCGCGCTCCGCCTGGTGGCGCCCAACACGCTGGCTGTCGCGGTAGCGCAACGAGGTGGAGCATCGAGCGATGGAGTAGGGGGCCATCATGGCGTCATTGTTTCGACCGGCGACGAGATGAAGGTGAGCAGCGACAGCGAGGGGGGGGGCGAGCAAGTGATAGCGACTACGTGCCCGATGAGGAGGACTACAGCGCCAGCGACGACGTGCTGGATGAGAAGAGGGTCTGCAGTGAAGTGACAGGAGCATGCCAGCGATGGCGACCTGACGGGAGATGCTGCCAACGACGCAATAGAGGAGGAGGCCATTCCAGCTGTAGCTCAACTGGATGAAGGCGAATTCGCCTACACCGTCAGCCGTCCGCACTACAGCAGGAATGGCCTCAAGAGCGTGACCGCACATTGGGTTGACATGGAGATCCCTGTGGCGTTCCTAAGTAGGCGTGATCAGACCGCTATGGACAACATTAGCCGACGAGTGCGTGCCAACCGCCGTCGCGAGCTGTGAGAAGCCGCGCTCGCCCGAGAGGAAGATAACTAAGCTGCGCAGACAAGATTTTATTTGCTCCTCTGATAGTACTCCATTAGCGAATGTAAAATGCTTGGGTTAGGAACAACATCGCAAGGAACTGTAGCAGCGCCAGGCACGAGCCAGTTACTGACAGCGCCGGCGAAGTAGCCGAGCATGACGCCCATGTATGAAGCTCACTCAGCCGACCACCTTCTCGCGCGGCGCGTACTCGTCCACCCAGAGCGACGTGTACATGCAGGGGGGGAGGCTTGTATGAAGCCCACGAGGGCGCGCGCCAGGACGAGCATGTTGGCGCTGAAGGCGTAGCCCGTGGGCGGAGAGCCGGCATGAGCACGGCCACGTTGCAGCAGCAACACGAGGCGCGGGTGAAGCGGTACACGAAACACCGGATGCCCTGCCGCCTCCTCGCCGGCAATGTCGTTCACCACGGCGTTCACGAGCGTGGCAGGCTTCTTGTTCAGCAGGTCCAGCGTCGACTCGACCAGTTTGTTTACCTCGGTACTAGCACGGGAAGCATCCGACTCCACGTCGTCGAAGCCGTAGAACAGGAACTGCTTCGTGTAGGCCGCCGAGCCTTCGAGCTCTAGCGACTCGCCGAACACCACGTCGAACTTAGTCGAATAACTGCTCTCAGACGCAGCGTTCACCAGCGCAGCGTCGTACAGCTTCTCGCTTTTGGCCACCACGAACGCGTGGCGAGCCGAAGACGTGGCCTAGTGCGGCCCATGTCGAGAAGGTGGGGTGGGGAATACGCCGCCGTACACGCCTGTCATCACTACCGGGGCAGTCTCCACCGCCGGCGGCCAGAACGCCGACTGAAAAAAAAAAACCCTGCAGGTTCTGGGTCAACAGGCCGCGCCGGAAGGTCTGCGCACTGGGCGTCACGTTCGCGAGCGCCACAACACGCTTGACGGTGGCCGGCAGCGCCTGCGTGAACAGCTTGTGTGTCCACGGCAGCAGCAGTCAGGCCTGCACCACGACCACCTTAGGCGGCCACTTGCTTAAGCGCGGCGGCGGCCTTGCCCACCACCACCACCACGCACTGTGCATCCTCAGCACCGAAGTACTCGTACACGCGGTACTGGCGCTGCAGAACGTGGAAGAGGTCGTCCGTGATGCTCTACACCTGCTTCGCCGCATCTCCAGTGGTGGGCACCGTCGAGCGGAGCGCGGCCAGCGCATCGCGCTACTCCTCAGTGGGCTTGCGCAGCCGCTGCGCGGCCATGTCGACCTCTACGGCCAGGTCGTGGCACTCCCTGGGCGACGCCAAGTTGGGCAACAGCGCGCCCGATTGCTGCAGCGCGAGACGTGTTCCACGTGAAGGCGCAGAGCGGCGACGCGGCGCTCAGCGCCAGGTACACGACGCCGACCAGCGCGCCCTGCTGCGTAATGTCCATGCTGACCGACACGCTGAGATGATCCAGCTGACACGGCATGAAGCCCGTCTCCAGTTGCACGACGATCTGCGTCAGGATGAGGTATGTGAACAGGTGCGCGGCACTCCGCCTTGGTCAGCAGCACGTGCCTCTCGGAGGCCGACGGCGGCGGCATGAAGCTTCCCATCTCGGCCGGGCGGTGGGTTGCTGGAAGCAACTTGCTACTTGCCTGGGCGGATTTATTTCTGCTGACCGAGCCGTTTGCCTGCTGGCAGTACTGCAAGAGACACAGTAGTGCGACGACTCTATGTGGACTACGTAAGTACTTACTTGACTATGCCATTGGTCGGAGCTTCGGCGACGGTTCGCTGGCTGCTCTAAATATGACGGTAAGGTCTCTTGGTTCCAGTATGGCCCCATTTAAAAGATACTTCAGGTATCCTTTTGGTAACGAAAGGGTTAAGCGGCCTTCTATTTGAGTTTTATGTCACTATCTTATAGAAGCCTTTTAGGCAGTCNAACATGAACACAGAGGATCCCAATTCCTATGTGCGTTGGTGCTTGAACGGGAACGCGAGGGGTTCACCAGGCTTGGTGTGTGGGATCTTGAACACATGGGGGAGTGAATAGGTGGCAGTGTCCCCCCACTCCTAAGATGCATGTAGGAAGCTAGGCAACACGTGCGTGCTGGGCAGAAGGCCGCAGCAGGACGAAGGAAGCTTGGACTGCACGAGAGGATCTCTGTGCTGCACGGCACAATGCGAAGTGAGAGATCCTCCGTCCGGGCTTCATCGTCCGAGCAAATGTATTGATCACTCATACAAATATCTAGGTAGTGCATACTTCCACCAAGACATGCTCGCACACGAGTGGCAAGCACGCCACTCAGCCATGGCAGGCCGCAGGCCTCACCAATCCAGAAACACGCAGTGCGTTGTGATCTTCAGCACTTGTTGACTCCGAGCAGCAGCGAGGGATACCGTCGCACCTCGGCAAAAGCTTGCTTCAGCACGAGGTAGCACGAGGTCAATCGAGGTCGACCACTACGGCACAGGTACGGCACAGGTACGGCACAGGTACGGCACAGATATAGCGCAACGCATCGTTGTATCTCACAGGGGGGCAGGCCCTCTGTGCTTTGGTGCTTGAGCTGCGTGTGCGCGAGGGTTCACCAGGTCCGCGCGCCGTGGTAGTTGCTTATCTTGAGCGCTCCGAGGGGTTGGACACGTTTCACTATTGACCAGACGCCAAATAAACGAAGTAAGTACAGTGTACCCAACCATCAGACCTCGAAAAAAATGATTGCGGAATTGAAATAATTCTATTTTTCATATTTAATGTGGATTATTGATCCACGCCCAAATCAATATAATAACAAATTGAAGCAGTTTTAGGAATACAATTACGTCCAAGAGGACATTGCACGGTTCAGCCAGTCCGGTTCAGCCAGCCCGGTTCACTATGCCGTTCACTCTCACTGATGCTGAGATGGATCAGCGAGATCCAACACCACTAATGTATGGTGGGTGGCTCCAAACGTTCGCTAGCGGTTTGGCGAGCTCTGGCTTGGAGCAATAAAGTAATCTTACTTTCAAATCTACGACTATGTTTGCAAACATAGACCTTTGCACATTCTTCTTCGAGCCTCAAGGCCAAGCTTTTCATCGGTGCAAGCTCTGCGGCGCTGACCGGAAGCAGAAGCCCGGAACGGGCTACTCCAACTTGGTCTCGCATCTGGCGAGCCGCCACGAAGACTTTCGCGTGCAGTGTGACTCCCACCACCGCGGCAACGAGCGCCCCCTCCAAGCCTTCGGCATCGTTTCCGAGGAACATCCCACCTCTACCAGTGGATGTGGTGGGTTGTTGTCCGGAGTATGCCTCTGTGCGAGGTGGATGACAAAAGAACGAGAGCCATGTCCAAGTGGCTTCCAACCAACTCCAAGGCGGTCAAGGCCGACGTGATTACGGTAACTGCGAAGATGGGGATTGTAATTGACGAGGAGATGGGTATCCTGTTCGGTTTACTGTTCGACGGCCGGAGCCACGGGACTATGCACTTCATCAGTGTCTACACGCTCTACGTGGTTGGCGGTCGACTCCAGCGCACGTTCCTCGCGCTGTCGCCGCTCGAAGACGGGAGCCAGAACGCGGATGCTCATATTGATCTATTTCGTAACGTGTTGGCCGTTGATAACAAGGCAGTTGACATGGTGCAGTTCATCGTGGCAGATAACCGTAACATCAACCGCAGCATCGCCACGAAGCTTGGCGTCCAATTGGTCGGTTGTGCCTCGCACCGATTTAACCTGGCGGTTAACAAGTTATTAACCGAACACGAGCTGCTGTTACAGAAGGTTAACAGCCTAATGTCTTAGCTACGCTAGCCCAAAAACGCCGACGAGCTGCACAAGCTCTCTCCCCTCCGCGTCAAGAAACGAAACTCGACGCGCTGGCCATCGACCAATGCAATGCTGGAGCGCTACGTAGCCTTGCGGCCGCACATCCGACTTGTGGAGGCGGTGGAGGACTTCGTCCCGACTAGCAGCGAGCACAATTAGCTGGGAGATGTGCTGCGTCATCTACGGAAGCTCAACAGTGTGTGCAAGCGGCTGCAGTGTGACGCGACGACCCTGGGCGAGGTACGCCTTCTCTTTGACTCGGTTGTGGCTGATTACCCAATTATAGGAGAATATCTGAAACCCTCGCCTAAAATTGTGCACTCTCCCGCTTTCGAGGGCGGAGTCATCAAGCTGGCCACTGAAAAGAGCCTGTCGGCGACAGAGGCTTCGGCGCTGAAGCACTTGGAGCTCCCACGAGCGGAGGATCGTCCGTGCGCAACTGGGGGTGAGAGCACAGAGCGCGAGAGAGTCTACGCTGCGCAGATCATCCACCAAGGAGGGACCAAGTGCCGCAAGGGAAAGCGGGTGGCGTACGCCGCTCTAGCGACACTGGTGCCTCCAACGTCTAACGCCTGCGAGCGCCTATTTTTGGAGTGCAAGTGGGTGCTGACACCTCAGCGCAGCAGTTTACTTTCTGCGAACTTCGAGATGCTTGCCTTCCTGCGCGCCAACAAGGCAGTGTGGGACGTCACCAGCCTGCTGTATGTACGTTGTCGTACGGGCTTGGCTTGCGTCGCTCACACTTAACACCGTTAATGAAGAAATTCGCAATAATTGCGCCGTACATATTATTGTTTGTCCATGAATTGCCGTGGTTATTATGTTAACGACTCCGAAGCAATTCAGTATGTTACTGTATTTTCCTAGGTCTGCCAACCTTGTTACTTTTTTTCACATGCGACTAGCGAACGCACGCTTTGCTTGCGTTTGAATGTGAACTTCAGTGACGCGCCTCGAGTGGCCTCAGAACACGCGGAAAAAATGTTGCTCTGACGATAACGTTACTTATCTTACTGTTCTCTGAAATTTACTTCAGAGCTAAGACAGGATCGCAGTGACCGTGCAAGTATCCATAATTTGAACACCCGGTAAGTTATGTAGGGTGTGATTAAGAGAGAGAATACTACAATCAAGTGATACATGACTCGTCCGTGTACAGTAGTGAATACCCGTAGGAACTTATATATTTCGTGCATGTTGCCTGTGTCGTCACCCTCCAGTATAAGTGCGAAATATATTGGCTAGTGAAAGGCATGAGTGTTGCGCGAAGGTGGCAGCGAATGGTGACAAGTCATACATGCGGGCACGGTAGAAAGGATGGAGTGTGAGTTTTCGTTTCACGCGAGTGAATATCGAGGATCGCTGCCAACTCACCCATAAGCACGATGCGGGGGCGGGCCACTTGGACGCTAGAGCCCAGAGCTCGACGAGAAATGATTACTCTTCTCAAGGACGGTCCAGGCTCGAGTGGATGCTAAAATGTGCGCGCAACCCGTGGAAACGTTCAGCCTAGCCAATTACCATGGGTACGGACGCTGTGCACCGCCCAAACTACCGTTTCGCGACAGTTCCTGCGTTTGGACTCGCCACTGAAAAGTGCCAAGGGCTGAGAGTAATCAAGGCCATAATCGGTCCTCTGCGCCACTCAACAAAGCTGCAACCTCAGCGCTCTTCCTTTTAGGTGACCGTCACGTGGGTCAAGTCGATGCTCCACATATTCCTGGAGACTCCCACGCTGGCATTTCTCCAGTACTTCACGCCTTCGCAAACCGCGCTCGCTGAAACACTGCGCCTTCAACGGCTTCAACAAGCTGCGACCACCGCCACGAGATTTCTACCGCTTAACCATACCTAAATTTCAGAGCTTCTTCGTGCACCGCGCGACTTTGTCATCGAGCAAGATACCTACCGCGCGGAAGCCATAGCGTACATTAATAAGGGCCTGAAGTACCACGAGCTATTAGCTCGAGCTTGCGAGGAACAATCGCTATCAAACTTAGAAACGTCGAATTTTGTGCGTCCCCCATAACTGGTACTCTACTTGCGTGTGATTTGGCATAACCGTTCGAGGCATATTTCCGGCCACCTAAGACACCATACAAATTTCAATATAAGGAGGGAGTGTCTGGCAGGCATGGTGCATATGTCCGGGTAATCTTCGTGCATACTAAAACCAAGGCATCAATACAAATATCAAGATAAAATAGCTGTCGATTTTGAGCGTTGAAGACCACCGAAGCAAGTGGTTTTTGCTCTACTGTCCTCCCGGAGTTACCGTGTTACTCCATTGGGGCGTGCAGATACCTATTCCCGCGTGAACGTGTAGAACGATCATATGTGAGTGATGCTGGGTTTCACCTTCGAAGAAGCGTTGGCTTCGCATAATACACGAATCGATCCAATTCGACTATACTGGGAACATTTAGGTGTAACCATGACGTGCTAGTGCTGTTCGGCGGATCAGGCACAACAGACCGGATATACTATTCTTGGAAATATGTGACAAAGCCTCAGAAACAGTCAGCCTCTCAGTCAGCTCTTGCGTTGGCTGCCTTTCAGTGAAGGGAGGAAATGAAAGTTAAAGCGAGACAAGACGGCGTGTGCCCAGATAGCCACATCACGTCTCGCAGACGTGTAGCTTCGATGGCAGTTAGTGTGACAAATCGTCAAGAGATTGCCGGAGCGCTAGCGGTACTATACTTACTGCGAGGATCGTGCTGCTATCGTAGTCACGATTGCGGAAGAGCCTGAATCAGGTCAAATACAGGTCAGATCAGAGGCGGTCAATTGTCAGCACAACAGATTTGACACCACATGCCAGATAACGTACGTCATATAACGTACAGAGAGGATTATTTATGGGGAACATACGCTTCTACATCAGTGCGCTCACAGTGGGGTAGAAACATCGAGTCGTTTCGAAGGCGCAAAGGTAACGGACGCAGATATTTTGTGATAGATAGCAGGCTAGTGCATGTGCAATCTGTATTTTAACCACTCCGGAACTAGAAGAAATCCCAGCACAGCTACGATGACAATACAGCTGCGCTCACGCTCGATCCGAGCCGAGCACCAACGTGATCGCGTGACTCACCCTAACCGGCGGAGAACAGGCTCCCGAGCCCGACCTCGACGAAGGCCCCCGCGCAACATAGGTGAGTTTCGTGTGCTGCTTGGTTCAGGTGCACTTTCAGTTATAACGCTATTCTATTTTGCATGTATTAGACCACGATGCCACCGAGTCTCGCATCTCTGACAATGACCCTGAAGAGTTAGAGCCGCCTGTTGTGGGCTTCAATCGGTCTGTGACATCAACGAGAGAAGCTGATGGTATTGGATATCTACTGAATCCGATGACCGAAAGATCCACATCTTGCGATAATTCGAGCGAAGTTACTCATGCTAGTACGCTGCCTGTGGAGCGCGGTGAATTTGATGGAAATTGTGATTTCGGCGAATTTGAAACTACTAGTCCGGCTGTTGATACCAATGAGGAGGATTTTCAATCACCCCTCCTTCTCTGTCGCAAACTGGTGGGCGTACTGGAAGAACAACAAAATGGATTGGCAGATACAAGTACACTGTAGCCAACACAAGTCTAGATGAAATTTACTATAGGTGCAGCCATTACCGAGGTGGAAGCTGTAAGGGAGATGCGAATATCTGATATAAGTTGAGATGTATACCACATTCGTTCCACACACTTGTGGCCGCTCTGCAGTCCTCAATCAAACCGGTTCCAACTTCCGCAGTGCCAACGTGACCGAAGCCATGAAGCGAGAAGTGGACCGCCTCACTATCACAACTTCGGCTAATCGAAATGACATTTGGGATACTGTACGTGCCCAGTTCTACGGGACCACAGGCTCCAACTTATCCATTACTGGTTTGTCGATGGAAAAAGTGAAACGAGGTGTGAATCGAACTAGATCAGAGGCGTTTGGCGGCTCGGTGTACTGTACGGTCAAATTGAAGTCACCGTGGTCTCAAGTTCAAAATGACGACAGCATCCCTTCCAACATCAATTTTCTTGTGTTTCATTACTCTTTCTACGACAAAAAATGTAAGACTCGGCAGCGTCTTCTTGGTTGGGCTCACCCAGTTTTTGCTGAGCACAACAAGGCTGATGTCTTTGTCGATGGGGCGTTTCGCTGTGTGCCACCACAGTTCAAGCAGTGCGTCGTCTTCACTACGTTCGACAGAACAACCGGCTCCTACTACCCCGCATCCTTTGTTCTGCGTACGTCAAAGAAGTACAATACGTACTTTTATGCGATGTGGCTCGTACTTGACGAAACTGAGTATGCAATGGGTCTAGAATTCGTTTACTGTGATTACGAGGGTGGTTTGATTCGAGCAATCAAACACCATTTCCCACTGCCACACCAATGGCGTGTCTGTTTCACTTTAAGCAGGCTTGCATACCGAAGATGAAGGAATATAGTATACCTGATCCCCAGTGCAAAATAGTGGTGCGTTCAGGGGTCTTGGACATGCTCACTGTACTACCGCAATACAAAGTGAAAAAAAGGAGTGAAGCCCGCTTAAAACAAGATAGCTTCAGAATGCGGGGCCCTTGGGATTTCCATCTTGCAGGATAAGTGGAAGCGTTTCTGGCAGTATTTTGCTCGAACTTGGATTGTGAAGTTTCCATCCGTGCTTTGGAATGTCCAGTCACACACTCAAACAACCATAAGTCGAACAAACAATCGGCTTAAACGATTTAACCGAGATATGAATTCGGCACTTCCCAGACCTCACCCTAGCTTATATGATTTTGTGGATGGACTGTAAAAGTTAGCTCGGCGCTATGTGCACGTGAAACAGGACATCGAACTCGGAAGAGCACAGGTACATGTACGAGCTCTTATCAAACTGCCGAGACCAGTTGTGCTTTGCGACGAAAACTCCGGCTCTGGTAGTGAATTGGACACTGGTGAAACTGGTTCAAGTGAAGATGATCCTATACTACGGCCAGATTTTCGTGGAAACGTAGTACTTCGCCGTGTACGGCCTGTGTCGCTACTCCTGAGGACCTCGGCCAGATTTCAAATGAAACAGATTACTACGATGACACTAGATAAGAGGAATTGGACATCGAGACCGCACTTACGAAAAAGATACACGTATGCTCTCGTACTAGCTAATGAATTTCACATATGTCTGGTCTTTCTGCATTGTACGAATCTTTGGGCTTAGAGTTTTCGACAAGCCTGTGGCTTCCCGAAAACCTGGTGGATCGACTCTGGTATGGGTTGATCCGGATCGTCAGTGCAACCATTTTTGTCGAAATACACCTGAACCTCTTCAATACTTTCATAGTATCGGGCTCTGGCATTTTCGATTCTGGTGGTGGCAAAGCCCTCACGTGGCGCATCGTTGCTATAGTCCGGCTCGGGTGGAAACAGTGTCATGCCAATCACACCTGCGAACAAGTAACCGGTTATTTATTGCAGCAAATGCACTTGTGGTGCACCGATCACGCGAGTGTGCTGGATGAATTGCGCTATAAACGCTGGCAATTGTCGCTGTAATTGCACCAGTCATATTGGCATAGTTGTACGCGGTATTCAGGCGTAGCAGTTCCTCTCGGCATTTGGTGTCGTAATCACGTGCACTGGTTGCGTTCAACTTGGCCAGGATTGGTTTCACGACGTCGTTATTTGCAGATGGAACAATTACTTGAGTCTGGATACTCTCGCCAGCAACCGGCAATTCGATTATCACCACATCACCTTGTTCGACTTCACGAGTTGAGTTGGTTGTAGTTTGGAGCGTTCGTCCAGAATTCCGTCGATTGCATCATGAAACAAGTCATCCGGTGTCCAGATCATGAGCTTTATCCGCGTTGTTTTAAAGCGTTTCATTCACGCCTTCCGCAACCGAAGCCCACCTCTACCTCCCAGTCATTTGTTGCCGTTCGCAGTGAGATCATTGCCGAAAAGTGTATTTTGTTGTTGCTTGATCGCGTACGCCTGAGCCGGTTTGGTACCATGGGGCTTTAAAAATAGCTATACGACTCGATGCACCTTCATGAGTATTATTTTGCTTGATAGTTGGTAGAGTTCACCCGAGATCGACAACGAAAATTGAGATATGCAGAGGTTGCAGGAAAACCTTTTACCAACCTCTATTGTGTCGACAGCAAGGTGGGGTTTTCTTATTATACTGATCAGCATCAGATCTTATTAGTGATGGCCGATGCTAATTTCAGCTCAGCATAATGATGCTTCCGCCTAATTACGCCGTGAAGAAGTATTTATAGAAATATGCTAATAGCTCTGCGGCATAATTGTGATATTCTTCTTATCACAGTAACACGAAGAGTGACCCTAATGTCTATGTATGACGATGCCCAGAGATGCTCCACATTTTCAACAACAATATGAGATTTGAGCGCAGTTTACAGGGAGCTAGAGCTGATTGGGAAGCGATGGGCATGGCGATATTCGACAAGATATTGGCAATGGATGGCATCCGTATGCCTACGCGTACTCGATGGGGACTGATCATCGTCACGTGCTGTCACAGCGATGCACCGTTAGTTAGGTTTCCGCTCTGGTGAAATCGTAATTTACTGCAATATCACCGTTTTCCATTCTGCGTTTTGCTCCCTACGTCTCAATTTTGCGTTGGATGTGCCTTAAATTTACCAGAATATATGCGGCATATGTGTTCTAATACCAAATGATGCTCGAAGCTCGCTTTAGTGCCCAATAACGCTTAATAGAATTAAAATCAATGGGTGTCCGTACGTGTATACTACTAGAATAATATTTGCTCCCCATCTCTCAATTTTTGTGGAAAACACCGCGCACATCATATAAAATAGTTGCTTGCAAAGCGTCCATTGATAATTGACCTACATGATCGTCTCACGTTGGTCCGTAGATGAATTAGAGCTTCGATTGTGATAGGGAGTGTAGTCAAGGTAACTTCAATTTCAACATTGATCTCGCTGGATTTATCCTAGAGAAGCCCAACCACTGCTATATGTCTTTATGACAAAACAAAATGTATATTTGCTATGGCGTTTCCGCTTACGGTTTAACTTCTTTGCCATGCGTGCCTTCGCTACGTTACGTCTGAGAGCGTCTCCGACCGTGCACTGTAAACGGCAACGACAAAGGATTTGGCGTGATTTTATACCGTGGCATCGTTTTTTATTCCCATCGGCTCACTGTATACGCTAAATGGGAAATTTAAAACGGTAAAGGTGACGTTCTCTCGGCAAAGAGGCCAAGTTTTCCGTGAGGACTCCAAAATACCGGCAAGTCGAGGAGCGACGCTGATTGGGTAGTAGCCGAAATGTACATTTCCCCCAAGCTGGCAACCCCGCCTAACGCCGAGCCCCCGTCGGGTCCGACAGCCCGCTGTGCCCAAGTTCCCGGTCTACCGGAGAGCCTTGCCGTGCTAGAGTCACCCGTTGTGCCCGAGAGCCTGCTGTTCCCGAGAGACCCGCCGTACTAGAGAGTCCGCTGTACCCGAGAACCCCGCCGGTAAGCGCGAAAGCCGTACATGAGCTGACCGCAGTGAGTAGCAACATCTATGCAGCTTCGTCGTCACCTCCGTTAGCGTGGGCTTCGCGAAAACGCTTGAGACGTGCCCTCCAGTCCTTGCCATCCGCTATTATCGAGGAGCTGGAACGCGTTTGGAGTGTGGCGTTTAGAATTGGAGGAAATTTACAGAAACGAAAAAAAAAATCATTGCCTTCTCGTAAATTTCACTGTGAGTGCTCGTTTGCCGTTGCCGTTTACAGTGCACCGTTGAAGATGCTCTAACCAAAAACGCTGGGTCCTCTTCTAATTTCTCTAAAAACAAGTTTTGCTCTATCTCGAAGCTACCTGCGCTCCAACACCTTCCATCCATCGCACAAAAGACCGACAAAACACTCTCCCAAACCTCTTCAGACCCCTTCGAAAATGCCAAGGCGGCTTGCGCGGCGTAGCGGCATGCCAGCTTTTTATCCTCGCGGAGCACCACAACGTTGCCTCCTATTACAGCCTATTTGTCCTACTTTGTTGTGTGGGGAAGGTAGCCAACAACCACCGCGTGGTACACGACGAACCGACTGGGCGTCTTCCATCGACCGAAAAATACCCAAATCTTGAACACACGCTACAGCATGGACGTGAGGTAAGCAAACGAGCGGCCATGATCAAGATGCATAGGCGTCTCCTGGCTGCGTACCTGAAGCCACATTTCGTGTGGAAACACATACGCTTCCTTATGGTTCAGCTCCAACTTCGAGCGATATCCTGGTAGATTGAGAATGCACTGGTCTGCAAACCGTGCGGCTCCCTCATCGATGACTGCCTGTGCTTCCTCTTCAATGAACTGCGCGACGCTAATATTACGATGGGGCTTCAGATCGGAGTGTACATGACCGATCGTTTCTGACAGGGCGGACTCGTTTCGGTAGCCGACGATGATGTTACTATATCCGCGGAAGACCAGCAGTGATGCTTCACTTCGCACAGCAAATTCGAGCGAAAAGGGTTTGGTGATGTCAAGATCCTTTTCTTTATGCAACTTCTGCGTAACCTGACGAAGCTTGTACAGTTTACCACAGTAGTCTCCACTGAGCACGAGAAGCTCCAAGGGACCTTGTAGTGTGGTGATGTCCATCCTTCAATTACCCTGCGCGGGCCACTCTTCGCGGCGGTGAGCTGCTTGGGGTGGGATCAGGCCTTGACGGGTCCCGTGCGTGAGTTCGATTGAGGATGGTTGGCGTTCAGTACACAAAGTGTGGACCACACAGCTTGCGTGTCATCAAGCAGGCAATTCTTTTTTCTGGGGTGTACTGGCGGCCATCATGTCTGTCTATCGATACGATGTCTATTGTTGGCTGATTGTTTTCGCCTTTACGCTTCATGAAAATGATATTTGTAGCGGAGCATATGCCATACAAGAAATGTAAGCATATGCTTGACCAGGCCTGGATTTGACCTCGCATAGACGCTACCACGATTGCTGTCAGCTTCCTTTGCACGAGATTTTGAAACAGCTTCGGCGTGAGGACGAATATAGTTGCTGACTGGTACGAACGCATGTATCAAGTGGATATGCACCAGTGGATGTCCGTGTCTGTTCTCGATGACTATTTGTACCGTCCTAGACTGTGCGAGGATGTGAACCTTTATGAGTTTGCAGCGCGTTCATTCTGTAGATTGAAGCAGTTGGGGGACAACCCTAGCGTTGTTTTAGAAGGTCATCCTATGCGACAGACGCATTGCGCAGGCATGCACACATCGGAAAATGTTCCTTTGATAACTGGCTTTCCGATGCCGAAATGGCGAGACGATGCTCCATCAAGCAAACAAGAACTGCACGCCAGTGCTATGCTTGTATTGGTTCAGGCATTTCGCTCTGTTGACGACCTTCTTGGAGATAAACCCACCACTGCAGATGGATGGATACATGCATACCGTGGCCAGCGTTCTGGTATTGCTATGGAAATAATGAGCAATTTTGAAGGCTATTACGCGGGTAAAGAGAAAGACAACAAGGAAGGAGACGGGTATCTTGCTACACAGGCAGCACAATTGAATTATGATAGCGATGAATCACAAGCCGATGGAATGCTCGCTGCTGACTCTGGAGTAGAAGTATTGTCTGCTGGTGACAGTTTCGGTGCAGATACGGACGACAATCTATTTGACCAATTTTACTTTGGAGGGGATACCAGTTTTGTGCCCGACTCCAGTGCGTTGGATCCGGTACTTTGCCCAACTATCGAAGCGCCAGAAGGTGAGTTAAAACATACCATTGAGCGTTGTCTCGAGCTCGACATTTTTTATGGAACGGTAACTTCTCTTGCCAATCTGAACAGCGCAAACACTAGTAACTCAAGCAATACCCCTCGCGATATGCTAGCAACCGAGCGTGATGCCGTTAAAGCATGGGTTCAAAACAAGGCTGACCGTAGACCGACTGCGGGAGTGGATTTGCAGTCCTGACACAGACTCCACTTTGCATTCTTTCATTCAATCGAGTGCTGAATGCCGAGACACAGAAGTGGTGGAGCTACTATCAAATGCGTTAGCACCAGACTTGCATCTACGAGAGCTGATATCTGCTACATCGACCCCAGAAAATAGAATTGGTGCATTTGCATATCTTCGCGAGATCTGTCGTGCGTATTCACTCAACAAGAAGCAACATGTTGCGCTTTGCATAATCGACAAAACGCTACTCCAGAGGTGGAAAATGAAGGATGGAGATGGAGTGGTGTTTGTAGATGCCTTACGAAGTGCACAACTACGAATGTTTCTTGATGGTGGGGGTGTACCGGGAAAACCCAGAGTTATTGACACCGTTTAAACTTTGTGTTGCAGCTGGGGCCACCTATCTAGCATCGCGAAGACTGCATTAACAGGGAAAGCCACTACTCTTATTGGCGGAATAATTTTGGCATGTTTATACTGAGCTTGGAGCGAGGGGTATCAGCAATGGATTTAGACAACCTTGACAGTGTTATAGTTGACGAAGTATCTATGATTAAGAAGGTTGCGTCTGCCAAGCTGGATCGATTAGTACGAGAGCAAAAGAAAATGATTGAAGTGCCTTTTGGCGGCGTCCTGATTTTTTTAACTGGTGAAGTTTTCAGCTTCCACCGGTTGGCGTAGAACCTCTATTTCTCGATCCAAAGAAGAAGACAAATTGCACGTCGGTCGATATCACAGTTTATGATCTCTGGGAAACTTTTACGACCGTTGTCATATTGGAGGAATCGGTACACTTTCGAGCAGATCCAGAGTGGGGGAAAGGGTGTCGAGCTGTTCGTAGCGGAATATGGACAAAAGAGTTTATCGATATCATTAACAGTAGCATGGTGCCTGAAGAACCGGGTGCAAGCGACTGCTTAAACTTGAGGAGGGTGACAAAACAACAGAGTGTTTTCGTGAGTCCAGAAAATGCATTGCGTGTTGCTATTAACAACCAGTTTATTGTGAGAGTGGTCACAGAATTGAGACCAGTTTTTCGTGAGTCCAGAAAATGCATTGCGTGTTGCTATTAACAACCAGTTTATTGTGAGAGTGGTCACAGAATTGAGACCAGTTTTTCGTGAGTCCAGAAAATGCATTGCGTGTTGCTATTAACAACCAGTTTATTGTGAGAGTGGTCACAGAATTGAGACCAGTTTTTCGTGAGTCCAGAAAATGCATTGCGTGTTGCTATTAACAACCAGTTTATTGTGAGAGTGGTCACAAAATTGAGACCACACAACTATCCCATCCGAGTTGTGGCGAACTTCAAAGGTGCGCTGCAATAGCTCAGCCGACCAGAAATTAATAAGGTGATGAAATTTCCGCATTCGAAGTTTGACTGCATGGCTTCTGTGACGGGCTGTCACACAAGCACGTTGCACAGAGGAAGTGTGTGCTTCGGAATTTATACAAACTCCCAGTGAACGGTAGTACACTTAGTCCCTGGTCTGGAGGGGACTGGTACCAAAGATGAGGTAAAAATATGACCGAATATATTTAAGTAAGATCCCAGTTTGTCCTGCAATACAAACTGTACGATACCTATAATGAAACCTATATAAATGCCCCCAGAGCCATAATTGAGTGGCTATCAGGACCCTTGTCACTGTTCTCGTTTCAGTGACATATGTAGCCATACAGAAAGTGATACCATCATTTTCGAGAGGGTAACCATGTTACCCGAATGTAACCCCGTTATATCCTCCCCCACTTAGGTTCGATTTACATATCGACCAATCAGAGTGGAGGTCGTTGGAGCGCTCACATTTTGCGCTCACAGTCGAATTACATCGACAAGCTGCACGAACAACGGGCAACTTCGAGAGAACTGGCTTGCGCGCCCCTCCAAGCCCCCTCGCCAGGTCTCCACTCGACCTCGCAAGCACGGCCCGTAAGGGAAGCTCAGGTGGCGCCTCGGCGACAACCAGATCCAAGTCTAAGGCTGCGAACNACCGAGCTCCGAGGCGGGGTCCACTCGCCCTGTCCACTCTGGTGGGGACAGCGAGAACCAACAGGACAACATGTCCACGGCAGCGTCTGATGCGTCGCCTGAGGATGGCACCTCTCCTTTCGTTGACGCAAAGGAGAAGGCTTAGAGCCTCAAAGAGTTTGGTGCAGCGACTCGCCACCTCATACTGGAAGAGGGCAAGGCGCGGACACAGGCCGTTAAGGCCAAGCCCGCTAAGGCCAAGCACGCACGCGTTTCGAAGCGTGCTGCTTCTCGGTCTCGCGTCAAGAATGACTCCGAGGAGCTCGAGCTCAGTGGTCAGACTCTGTACCACAAGAGCGGGCCNGGAGATCACCAATGATCTCGATGAGCAGCAAGAAAATCTTCAAGCTGCTCGGTCGAGCACGTTCACCGTGCCGACAACTGCAGTCGCGCCCTGCTTCTGACGCGCGTCCATCTGGCGGGAGTGACTCCTTACGGGACTACTTCCAGCCTGATGAGAGCTCGGACTCCTCGTTGTTCTTGGAGCAGCTCAAGCCCCTTCATGGCTTCATCGGGAGCCACGTCTCCAAGGGCGCTTACGAACGCGCCCTGGTTCAGAACGCGCCTCCATTCGCTAACGACATACAGGCCGCACGGTGTGTGCTCCTAGCACCACACAGAATTCCGTTGAAGGATCTCGCCAGTCTTCGCAAGAAGGCCGAGAACAAAGGTTGGCTTCACCCTGTTTGGAGTTACCCCTGGGTCCAGCCCGAGAATACCTTGACTAAAGTCGAGGCGGAGGGCCTCTTGTGGAAGTGAGACTCATCGGGGCTATTCCGCCCATGAGCTCCATGAACTCCGTGAGGATCGCTTGCTGTCGGATGGTTTGGACCAACACGATCTGCGAATCGAGTTCGCTCATCTCGTGAGTAAGCGCAAGCTTCACGCCGAGATGGAAGGACTTAAGCGTGCTGCTCAGTCAGGCGCTCGTGGCGAGCGCGGATACGGTCTCCATTCGTCAGGAACCGTATTGCGTAGAACGGCTAAAACGCCGCGGACTATTTACGAAGCTGCTGTCGCTTCTGATCCCAGATCGCGACAGTCTTCGGGCAGTCTGCCTGAAGCCGATCGATCGGCTCCC
>LGTU01000974.1:0-39177 GCA_001314425.1 Phytophthora pluvialis | reverse complement strand
GGGTTCTGGCTAAATCAAGCGACTTTGAGTTATACGACCCGCAGCGAACGAGCAAGAGCAAGGTGAGCTGGACTTAGAACGTGAAAGCTAAATGGTGGGCAGTGGTAGGGCAGTGGCCGTTCGTCACTGGCGTTCGTGGGTGGCTGTCCTTCACTGGCGTTCGTGGGTGGCCGCCTGGGTCCTCACGGCGTTACTCGAGTCCTCTCTCGTCTCCTGGATGTCCACCGCCTGGGTGGGGGTTCAGGGACCGACGCCTGGTCCGGCTGTTGCAGGCAGGCGGCAGGATGTTCGACAGCAGCGACGATGGCTACAACTACTATAGCCTCTTTAGAAAAGAAGGTCTATCTCTCTCGTGCTCAAGTGGAAAATTTGACTGCATTGCAACACGCAATAGAAGAATGTGACGCCGAGGCTTTGCATGCTGTTGATGATGCAGTCAATTCTGAACGCTATAGAAGCATATAGAACGCAGCAAAGACTCAGACGTTTTAGTTGTTCAACGATGCGCTGTTTCCTCCTACCACTGGCGACGGCACTGACATCGCCACGAAGGTGGAGACCGACAAAAAAAAAGGGAAGCGACACATAGCGTCCGTACTCATGATCATTAGCTCGACTGAACTTATATTTGCACGGGTTGTACGCGCATTTCGAGCATCCCTGGATGCTCTGCATTGTCATTTACGCTTCCCATGCACCACTCTAAAAAAATAAAAACTTCGTATTCCCAGCGTAAGTCGCAGACGACCTAGTTTGCTCATCTGTGAGAAGTAGTTGAAGTTTTATCTATGGTATTATAATATTAATAACTACCGTAGCATGTTTTCTTTTCGGTCGTGTAGCACGATGCCGGTCTAGCCGATGACGAAAATGGTTGATTACGAGCAAACACGAGTCGCATGACCAGTATTTCCGTTAACGTTGAAGCTATATACTTTAGCTTTACAGTAGCTTCATCCCGATACTGAAAGCCCCCCACCGCGATATTGTGCGCCTGCTTGGCGGCTCCAGGAAATTGATCAGGGCTTTCATCGAATACCTCCCTGCACCCAAACCACTTGAATTATGTACATCCGCCGTAGTATTCTCGTGTACTGTAGTCGAATGTAGCGAGGTGACGGGCTCAACCACTGCGCCGCACACACAGTCTGTGCGGTAGTATCGGGTTCCCGCTCTTTGTAGCGAATTTCCAGATCCTGAAATGGTAAAACTAAATGTGAAAACGAATTTGCAGTCGATGATGCCTCCTGAGACGGTATAGCAGAAACGCACCGAGCTTCATTGAATAAATCTCCATATCTCACTTAAACCATCTTCACTGGAGCAGTCCAGTGGGGCTGTTGCCACGAACTCAATGATCTGAGATTCGTTTTTCTCGTCGCATTGTGGGCTGTGAAGCCCAGTAAAGCATTCGGACAGAAGTTCGAGTCAAAATCCCGATAGAAGCGTTCGACTGGCCCCCAGCTGGCTTATGAGCAGGATGGCATAACGGAGACTCAAACGGTTCCAGCCCTCCAAGCAACGAGTCGTCTTCCTTCAATATCGCCAAGCTTCCTTGTTGGTCACACAAATTAGAAGCGATGTCCTTTAGCAACAATGTGATAAATGAACAGGTTGACGACGACCCGGGTCAACAAAACAACCGGGTGCTCGCAAATCCTCATGTTATGCATGGCTATATTTCAATGCAGTTACATAGGTTATGCTGTCTATCTATCTAAGCGCTTCCTGCCTCCTTTGGTGTATTGGTCGTCGTGGCCGTGTTAACGGTGGCGTCATGCACCGCGATTGATTCGCTACTCGAAGTGGGAACGGTTGACTTCGGAGGCGCAATACTCGCTGCTCCAGGCGCGCTGGTACGCACGGGGCTGAAGTAGGACAAGATTGACGGGTTGCTCACATGGAGGTGGTGTTTTCGAGGACGCCGTATGGCCAGGCCTTCACAAATATGGGCGCGTCGATTATGCCCATGTTAGAGCTTAGCATGGGCGTTCTGAGAGTTGAGATATGGGAACATGATCGGCGAGTATATAATCACTTGGAATGTATTGGTGTCGGTCAGATGAAGCTTCCAATCTATGGGCAAGGTCTCACAAAGCTTTGAACTGCTTCGAATGCATCACACCCTCTAAGGTAAAGTCTGTAATGTTTCTCCGGTACTCGTCCTTCTCCCATTCAAGAATTGAGAAATCACTCTCCACCGTTGCCCTATTGGGGAAGGTCCAGGCGAGATCGCCGCAGAACTGCTTTAGGAGGTTGAACTCTTCGCCAACCAGGTTCCAACCGCCCTCAAACAATGTTGCTTCGTCAGCAAGTTTGTCTAGCGCCTGACGTAGGATATCGTCTCGAGTATACGCACGCCGAAGAAGTGAAAGTTACTGGCCAATTTTGTGGACTTCAACGTTTGACAGTCGAACAAGAAGGCGTTGACGGTGCTCGTTCAAGGGCTGATTGAACAATGGCACTTCCAGTTGGACCAGGCGATGGGGGAGGCCCGGAGGTAAATAGTGGCTGGATTTGTTGTCCGATGTACGCTCAGCTACAATACTGCTGATACCATCCGCTGCTTGAACAAACATCTTACCCACCCCAGAAATTAGCAAATGAGCGTCCCCCTCAATCATATATTCCAGCGCTTGCTCTAGCCATGGGTCTAACGCAGAGAGAAATTTCCGAGCGCAGGCATGACTGAGTACGTAAGCACCACAAACCTCCGAATGAGACTTGTCAATCGTTTTCAGATCATTTGAACTAAGTGGCCCTTCCATACCCGTCAATTGAGCATAGGTCGTCACTAAAGTTGTTAGTGCAGCACGCGGTTGTGCGAGCAACGTAAGTTTTCCTTGCAGCTTCACAAAAACTATGTTTGCCTCGTTGGTAAGTACGTGAACCGCAAAAACGAAAATTCACCAACGTATCGAGGGGATGCACGGTGGGCGAGGGAATTTAGTCGCGTTGTACTCTTGTAACACTATGATATTGTCAACTACCCACGAACAGAACTTTCGCTACAGGATCTCCGAAGGCCATATAACTTCGCAGCCATGCTTTCTTATATGGGCGATTTGAAAGCTAGAATATGGTCAATATGGGAACTTGACCCAGATGCCCATGTTTGAGAAGGCCTGCGTATGGCACGCTGCATGGATCACCAGCGCCACCTGAACGCCACTGCTGCACGGTCTGCGAGGGGCTGGACATCCTGTCGGCCGAGCTAATGTTCCGTTACCGCCTCTTCCCCCCAAAAATAATTAACTCCCTCGGGCTTCATTTTTTTTGCGACGACCCGGGTCGTCGCCAACCTGTTCAAATTCTGGCTGCGTGTACTGGCGGGTTATCCAAGTCAGTTGCTGGTGTAGTAAAAGCATTTCTGGTTTGCGCTACGGTAGTTTTTTTCTTTTGTGCTGGGGTGCTGGGGTGCTGGGGTGCTGTTTACTTTCAAGACGATTAAGCAGCGCTGATTGCCTGATCAACTTTTATAGTGCTCCGCTTTGAAGAACTCACCGTGGAACTTGGCGCAAAAGGCCATTGTGGCCCGTCATCAACTATTGGCCAAGTCAGCTCGAGTACAGTAGTGATCGCACCCTAGATTCATATTGGCGACAATCAATATTGATTTTTTTTTGCGTAGTCAAGAAGACTGTGCATCACTGGGGTATGAGAAAATGTACTCGTTGGGTCCGAGATATTGTATTTAGTCACGCAGTAGGCAGCTAATTACACATTGAGTGAGGCACAGTACAAACACTAAGATGTAAGTACCTGGGTAACCGTAGCATTATTGTTATATGTTGTTGTCCTTCTTCTTCGTCGTCGACGGGTGTGCTAGCGAAGTATGATCCGAGGTTATTATCAGGATCGGGCGTTTGCTTGAAAAACTGTTGACGGATGGAATATGGGCGACGTAGTTCTGGCTTCGTCATGAAAGCAGATATTCGACTGATCACCATTTTCTCTTGTTAGATCCGCATTCATAACCTGTTGGGTGGTCTGCACTTGAGGGCCACCGTCAGTTTGAATCGAACAAATCAAACTGGTCAATATAGAAAAAATGCACTGCAACGCCACTTCATCGCTCGTGCCATCCAAGAAGCTCATCGCGTTATTCTGTCGAAAACATGCGCCCCAGGCGGAACAACGAAGCTGAACACACGATGAGCGCAGAGCATCCAGCTGCGGATTTGTTTGTATGTGAGGGCAAGACACTGTATCCATTCGCTGCGCTTTATGTGGTTAAATTATGAGCACGACAAGGTTGACGATGAACTCGGTGAAGACGTTTGTGCTTGGCAGCGTCCCTCTCCCCAAGCAAGAGATTTACATCAAACCATTCATTTGTTGTACAAGCGACCACACTTTGTACGCTTCGAACCAGAATTTCAGAACACGAGGCTCAGTTGTTCGTACTTTACGCTGCTATTTGGATGTTTGGCGTTCGACTAGCTCCCTCGAACATCATGTTCTGAAACTATTGCCAATACAGCCGGAGCTTCATGGCCATTGCACCGAGCACGATATCTTGGGCGTAAGCAACATCTTCAGGCCGTAGTTCACGATCTCCATCTTTGGTGTCCAGGTACAACTTCAGATATGACCGAGAAACGGTTTGCTCGGGGTTGGTCCTAGAAGGAGCGAGAAGGATCATCCCTTCTGTCCTGAACTGGAACTCTCTTTTTGCTGGCAAAACCATGTCAGCCCAAGTGAGCAGCGTCCGATCCCCATCTTGATATTTGCGCACGAAGTGCAGCTTTTCAGCAGTAATGGCACCTTTAGAGCTCGGCATCGTCAGCATAGCCTTCTTTACGAGCGTGCCTGGCTTGACCCCCAGTGACTGTTCCATAAGAAATCAACAGCAGCATCAGCATGAAACTGGTTTGAAGTAAAATAGTCGTAAGAAGCAATCACGTACTCTGTCGGACTGGAAGTCGCGCCATAGGAAGTTGCTATCGACCTGAAGGGGGCAATTCAACGGTGTCGTTGTCTCGAATTCGATGATCTTCATCTTACGCCGCTCATCGTATTTCGTCTGCATGGAAGTGTTAACCAACACTGGTTGTTGCTCCATCTCGAGTCTGGACCTCGAGAGCAGACGAAGGTGCTCGGCTGCATTCTCTAATTGCGCCATCCAAAAATCGACATCGGAAAATGCAGCACCACACGTCGGTACATCGGTTTCCATCAGATAATCCATGCCCTGCTTCAACATCACACACAACGGTTAATAGCAGCCTGAATCTCGCGACAATTCCTTGTTGTAGTACTCACGTAAAGCACTGATCGTTTCTGTAAGACTCCGCACAAGGCCTCCCGGACCTTGTTGTGCTTCTTCATGATAGACTTGAGGTCACGATTGTCCTTCTCCGCCTGTAGACGGAGGCGATTCTGCTCGATCGCGTGGCTGTGCCATTGGGTCCGTCTAGACTTCTCCGAAGAAGAACTCGACTCGGCCTCCACTAGACTCGACGAGCATTTTAATTGAGTGAGGACACCCTGCAATTCCTCAACCTGTTCCCGTAAACTCGCCAACTCCGCCCGCTTTCGTCGCTGTAGCCCAGTCGATGACGTCTCTGCGCTTCGCACTCGACGTTTCTTCGTTGGTTTTTGCTCGGGTTCCTGCTTCGTTGCGTTGGTACGCGGCTCATTAGAGAAACTGGTAGACTTCGGTCCCTGTGTAGTGGCAGCAACTTCCAGGAGCTCGAGGCTGTTGGCGTCGATCAGGTCTTCGAGGGAGGGAACGTCTTCTAGGTCGCTACGGTCATCCGTCGTGTCGACACCAACCGGGGAAGTTTCCCCATCACACGCTTCGATCAGGGCGAATGCCTCGTTCAGGATCCACTTGTCCTCTTCAGTCACCAAGAAACTCATACTGATCGGGGGGAGAGATTCGGTAAATGGCCTTGTTCCAGTCGAGAGGCGGCTGATTATGCAGTGATGGTGATTATGCGTCATGTCGGAAGACCATACGACACCAGCTTGTCTCGAAACTTGGATGTTGTACCAACCAGTACTCAGTTTAGTGTGGTTTGAGAATAATAAACGTTGTTGGTATTAAATGGAAGGGAGGTTCGAGTGTTGCTGGCTACTCGTATCTTAAGTGAGGAAGACAACAGAGTATTCGCTGATTCTCGCTTGTCAAACGCTACGCCTTCCATCCAGTACGAACGACTTGGTGAATGGAATCCACACGGAGGTTCGAGTCGCAGAACATGTGCACCGAGAACAGTACCCGGGATGAAAAGACGTCGTTGGATCGGAGCTCGCACACCATCGACCCCGGTTCCATCGTCGACGACAAACTATCTTGCTGCAAAGCTGAACCCGTAGCTGTCTAGCAGGCTGCCGGTATGGCCGCTGAGTTCCGTTGTGCTTCGATGCAACTAGCTTGGATTTTCTGTAAATTCGACCACATCATACTGCCCAGGTTCTCCAGAACAAACAGCCTGGTCGCCTCTGTGTCTTGAGTCGTCGTTCCAGATGTAGGCGGGAACGGCTCCGAGTTAACTTCCGGGGTCAGACGATAGCACGACTGCAGCACGGTCCCCGCCTGCGGGTTCGTTGGCGACCTCGTCACCAAGATGAACCCTTCCTCGCGGAATCGCATGCCGGTATCCGTCGGGTGGTCGCACACCAGCGACGAAAACGTGAGCATCAAGCAGTTCTCGTCTTCATATGAGCGAGACAGCATCAAGGTGCTCAGAGCAACAGCCATTTCGTGGTCTCGCAGCTCGTACTCGGACTCCTTCTTCATCCCCAACTCGGTCAAATATTTCCTCTACGCACAAACCCAACAACATGCTTACACTCAGCCCAACAAAAACACCATTAACAAAACAAAACAAAAACATATAAATACTCACGAATTTGTTGTGGTGGCACGCCTTCATGCTCATCACGATCTGCTCCATCTGTTTCACCCCCAAGTTCGTCGTTATGGCCGTCTTCAGCTCCACGAACGGCGCGCCCGTCACGCCATCTCTCTTCACCTGCACGCCCGTGGACACGTCCTGGACGACAATTGCATCCAGCGACGTGCACTTGGTCTCCACATCCACGTGCAGCCTCCCCAGCCTCGTGGACAGCTCCGCGTAGATGGCGTCGTGCAGGTTCGGCACGAAACCTTCCAGCACCGACGGCGCGTTCGTCGGCGGAGGCGTGCGCAGCGCCTCCTCGAGGTTTACGACGGCCAAGACGTTGCTCAGCACGTCCCTCACGGCCTGGGCGACTCTGCTCTGTCCGGCCACCACCGCCAGGAGCTGCCGGTTCCTCTGTTGGCTCTGGAACCGCAGCTGCCGCTCCAGCCGCGCCCTGTGTCGCCATCGCTGCGTCACGCCGAGCTGCTGGCGGTCGTGGCCCACGCTCTTGAGCTCCTGGAGACGCGACTCGAGCGCCGCCGCCTGGGCGCGCAACGCCAGCAGCTCGGCGCGCTTCTTGTGCTGGCAGCGGCGTGAGGCGGCGGCTTTGCGCGTCTTGCGGCGCTCGACGGCGGACTGTGGGGCCGCGGAGGGGCGCGGGGAGCTGCCGCCGTCGGAGCTGCTGCTGCTGGACGCGGCGGACGTGGTGGCGTCGCTGCCGAACGTGTCGATGAAGGCCAGCACGTCTGAGAGCGTCGGCTCCAGGTCCTCCAGTGGCAGGAAGCCGCTCATGGTGGGAAGCTCGATTGCAAGAATGCTTGTATGTACTATTCATCGGTATCGTAGTTTCGGTTGAGTGACGCAAACCTCGGTGGAATGACGGCTGTGAGACCGTACTTCAGTATCCGAAGCAATAATATCACTACTGTGATTGCGGTACTACTACTATTATATTGCAGATTATTTTTATCTGCGGAACAAATTATAAATATAATACTGACACAATAATACAAGTATTTCGCGCTCAAGACTGTCAGCCAGTGATTTCCGGCAGCCAACCATTCCAGCAACGCGCCACAGCCCGCCGAAACCGGGAAGAAGAGCTCATTTTCCAATTCCCAAGCTCGACATGACATGCCGACAGCTCGGTGCATTCTTCTTCACCCAGCTAGAGCCAGGCTCTACCACTGCAACATCTGCGAGCAATCGCGGAAGCAAGCTAAGTGCACAGGCTACACCAACCTGATGTAACATCTGCAATACGTCCACCCTACGCACGGTGAAGAATACGCCGAGTTTCAAGCCCGGAACCTTACCACCTTGGAGGTGTTTGGCTTCGTTGATGAGGCCAGAAGCAACATGTACGACTGGCTCCGCTCGATCGATTCGGTACCACATATATCCATATTTGGAGATCTGGCTTCCTAAAATGTCCTACTAGTACAGATTGATAATATCCACCCGAAATGCTGTGATTGTAAAGGTCACTGCACATCGGGGTGGGTTTGCAGTCACATGCTAGCAATACTTACCCTACGCGATGGATCGGGTCTGGCTAGATTGCTGATACGACTGCCTGCTCCAAGACCTCCAGGAAGGCCTCGAAAGATTCATCGAAGTTGCACGTCTCATTCGCAAGCTCACAGAACGACCAGGCTCAGCAATCAACTGGAAGTGCACTAAAGTATTTCCAGAAACTATCTCCGGACAACTCAGTATTCCAACTACTTGGGTAAGATTTCTTCTTGGGCGAATCGCAACGGCGTTTTCTACTGGAAGGTGGTGTTCGACAACGGAGAAGTCGAACATCTAATACCTGGCCAAATCAATTATAGCTGCCATCGTGACTGGTGTATCAGTGGCGGGGCAGTAAACCAAGGGTGGGTATGATGAGAATAGGGTAGAGCTTACACTAACTGCATTTAATATACACATGATGACTTTACTTTGAATGCACTACGTTTTATGTGTGGTTGCAAGGACGAATGACTATCGTATAGGTTGATCACACTGGTATCTTGTGTACTCGTCCCGCTCAAGTTAAATTAATTCCTCACATCACTCCGCTTACACGGGCAATTCATCCGAGGCACATGACAATATTCTATCTGAAGCAAGGCACCGGGAATACCACCAATTGGTACGTGAAATTAATATTTGCTCACGTCCGTCAGCGTCGGGTCCAGGTCGTTCAAGGACATGAAACTCATGTACACCTCTAGTGGACACTAAGGAGAAGTCGCACCTTAGGGCACGCATATACATATGAGAAGTGCAACCAACCACGGTGAAGTGGAATTGCACATCATGGATTGTCTTCATATTCATGGTCCTTCGTCGTGTCCTGGTCATTTGTGGTTCGTGTTATCCAGCGATGAAGAAAGCTACATTCCATTCGCGAATGTAATAACTTTCGGTCACGTACTCCAAGCACCAAGCAAAATAGATGTCACCGTCTCCGAGAACCATCAACGCATACGCAGCATTCGATGGGAATGCGGATCCAAAGTCCTGGCAGTATGAGCCCCGTCCTCTCGGCGCTGAGGACGAAATCTGCGGCTCGGAATTGCACACGATCGGCGGGGGATGGGAGCCTCCGCCCCACCCGTGTATTGTTGTGCATGAGATCATCGGAGAAGTGACGTTGGCTGGTCCCAGGGTGACGAACCTCGCCGTTGTTTTACGCTGTATTACAGAAGACACAGTTGGGAACCAGGCGAACCGATTTTGATTACTGAAGGCAAGCCTCTTGGCAAGCGAAGCCATGGTATGAGGCAGTCCACGGAGTGGCGTGGTTGGGTTTCGCGACGCTACCCGAGCGCGCTGGAATCCTGGATGCGACGGGCTTGGGGTCTTGAGTGCTGGAATGGGCCGCTCGTGTCCGCCGTGCGAGAAGATCAACTGACCGATTCGCCTCAAAATAAACCTATTGTTGCTGACCGAGGAAACCCCATTGGACGCGGGACCAGGGGCAAAAAACGTGGTTTCCACATGAACACCGCGCACAGAACTTGGGGTCAATTTAACGGGTTACAGCTAGGGGTGTGGCTACCGCGCTACAGCCCAAGCGTAGGAACGGGTTGCGCCCCCAAAGATAGGGAGATAGATCACACCCGTCATTGTAGCGTTGTCGAATCTCTAGATCCGCTCACCATTCTCGCTGCCACCGAGGAGACCGACCCACTTCACAATCGGGTGTACACCATGAAAGCGTCCGATGCCCATCGACCGTGGAATTGAATAGTGAGCGCGTCAACACCTGCTCGATACATATTGGTGGCTCCGACAGACCTGAGCGAGTGCACGTTGTACTGGTGCGGGTCCTCACCTCTCGTGCGTGCCACGTCTCAGAGCGTCCTCGCTACGTCGCCTCCGAGATACAGCAACGTATGCCGTTGGATCATAAACATGGCAGCGGGCGTCACAGTAGGCAGGTTCTCTCTTGAGAAGAGGAGCAGTAGTGTTCCGAGGACGGGGCATTATAACGGGTGTCCCGAGCGGGCCAGCATGCGAGTGACGGGCGCGCCGCCTTGGTTTATCTTCGAGCCGCGCAACTGGATACATGCTGCCGTGGCGGCACTGGGATCTGCTATGGGGTTGCCGAGCGCGTCGACAACTGTAAGGTCAGCTGCCTTGAGAGCAAACCAGCAGAAGACCTATACTGTGGTGGCCACAATATCGGGCCGCTGGAGCACGAAGAAGGACATACACAGATTCTTGGTCTGCGGGTAGTGGATGTCGAGAGTATGGTAACACGTCTCGAGAAGCGCCACTGACACAGGGGCCTTCTGTCGTGATGGCGCGTCGCGCCGGCCAACTTCCTTCAGGAGCATGCGGACGTGTGGATAGTCTGCTGGAAATTGGAGGGCAGTTGCTAGCATGAAGTGATTGATGCCGCTTAGAGCTGCCTTAACGGTAGGGCCCGCTGGGAGCCGAGTCCGTGGCGAGATAAAGCCGGATATGGGTCGGATCTGTTCGGCAACTGGGAGCTCGAGTCGCCAGGGAATTCCGGGGCGAGAGGTCCACCACTTCTAGTAATTGAACGCCCTCGTGTACTTCTTGTAGGAGGTGTTTGCAACAGAGTGCTCGCGGAGATGTTGTCTCGAGGGGTGATATGCCTGACGAGGGCAGTGTACGGGACCACCCGACCGTTGGCTCGATGAACAACTGGTAGTGAGCGCTGTCCTCAAATCGGCGGGACCCGGCGTCCGCGATGACGTTCTCGATACCGAATATGTGTGAGACCGAGAAGCGGAGCCCGAATTTGACCTCCCATGAGCTGAGGAGCAGGATTAGTAGCTGGGTACGAGTGCTGCGCGACGTCATCTTGGTCTACCATGAGACGGCTGTAGTGTTGTCGAATGACGTGAATCGTATTGGACTCGGGGTGGTATCTGCTGAACAGCGGCGTCCACGGCTGGGCTGCAAATGCGCACACCAACAGTTCGCGGTAGTTGATGTAGAACTCTTTCGCCAAGCCTTGATTGACATCTGAATAAGAGCCCGTACCGAGGGGAGGGGGGTTCGTACGTAAGCGAACGCCTCAAGGATCTCAGATGCGTCCGTGATAATTATGAAGTCTCGCTGCGGATTGGCATCGAAGTATTCAAGCGGAACACCATTCATGGTGGGAGTGTGGAGGATGTACCACCACTGTGACGGGCCACATCCAAGTTATTACATAACTAGGTAGGTACGATTTACATAAGTAGGTACAAAAGCACGCGGCTAGCGCGTGNTGAGCCTAAACGAAAACAGAGTTATATTTGCCCCAAATCCCATACACTTGGGTTTGCTATTCCGAGCTTCCTCTTGCAACACCAGTGTAAGACCATGACGGTACTACCAGCCGCGTTACAACCACCATAGGCGGTCCTTGTGCATGGCCTCCGACACGCGGTACAGTCGTTCCCAGGGCAGGGTGCGCTCCCCGTCGAGAAGGCGCTGAAGAAAAGCTTGAGCGGATCGAATGCATGTGGCCAGGGACCATTTCGCGTCGTGATCGGAGTTAGCGTGGCGACATCGGGTGCTGTCTTGTGCGATGCTGGCACGTGGCTAGAAGGACGCGTTAGGTACTTCCTCTTGGTCTGTGTGTGAGTTGTCAGACGTATCGTCGAAGAAGGATAGGTCGTGGAAGACCCTCCTGGTGGGTCACCGTCGCCTTTCTCGACGACACCGAAGGGGATGACAAACACCTCCTCGGGCAAAATGTGGATGATGTCTGCATCGACGACAACGCACCGAAGCACGTCTGGTTCCTTGCGAGTGTTGGTGCGCAAGACGTTCATCCGACGGAAGGCGGACGGATGATTGCGGGGGAATGCGAACTGCGTCGGCAGTGGCGCTGAGAGGTGTACGTGAATGCCTTCGGATGCTTTGCGGACGAGCTCATCGACGTGCTCGTAGCCATGGCACTGTCGGCGCATGGGTTTTGGCATCATGGCCTTGTTCGGGCTGCAGACGTCCGGTGTTTGACATCGGACTAGCTCCCCGAACTGCGGTAGTGGCATGCGTGTACGGCGTATGAAGTTGGACATCGAAGCTTGCAGGGACAGTTAAGCTCACAACGGGGGCAGTTCGGACTCGAAGAGTTAGTCGCGTCAAGGGGGGGTCATTGGCCGCAGCACCGCCGGGGAAGCGCCGACCGCGTGTGCAGCAAATCTAGGGGGAAAGCGATGGTTGACCGTTGATCGCTTGAGCGGCTGGAAGCTGCCGTTCGTGCAGCACGCTTCGGAGGCATACCCGGCGTCATGAGTGTTGGGACTCTCTCCAGCATGTGCCGTTGATGATGGCGGTTGGGGATTGAGGCTGGCTCCAGGTTTGGAGCATTCATCGGAAGCATGCCCGGCATCGAATATGCTGGGGGTCTCCCCAGAAAGTGCATGTGGGTCGGGTCGTCCAGCCGCGCGGTGTGCCGCGGGGCCACGATCACCGGGGTGGGAACTGAGCGTCGTACCACTGATCGGGCTGGCGCATCGGGCCGTGCACGCCTCGACGTTGACAGACCTGCGTGGGCCGACTCCGAGTGGCTCATCGACACATCGGTCGGCAGCCTGTTCTGAATGAAGAAGTTCGCTATTGCTCGAGTCATTGTTCGAAAGGGGTGTATTTGGATTAACCCTCCGCGAGTCACTTAGGTAAATATAGTATACAAGTCTAAGCCATTTGATTCTTAATGACGCAAAAGTCGCCTTTTTTTTACAAAAGCACGGTACTCTCTTTGCATATCTCTTGTAACATATCAACTTCAATAATTTGCTGGATAACTGATATATGCAAATACCTTGAGTATAGTATGCCTAATTGACTAGTGATCGTACATTCTATGGTATGTTATAAAAAACAGTGTATATTAACTTGAACTTGTGGCATAATACGCCCTTTAAGATGTTGTTTTCCTACTGTGTTTCTAAAAGGCCTTAAGGGCGAAACATGCGCGTTTGTATCACGAAATGGTAAGCCTGAGCTGAATGCAACGAAGTGCCGACAAACCAGCTGCACCTCGTCGCTATCACGAGCGGTGGCGCGCTGTGCGGTTGCGCCGGCCGAATTTCTTAAGGGGGGGGTCGCCTGACCAAGTGTTGGAGCAGCCGGAGACTGCGCACTTGTCCTTGGTTCCGCCGGGGCACATGCTGCCGCCCACGAAGCGCAAGCGCGGCTGGTCTCCGTCAGCGTTGCGCTGGATCAATGATCAGATGCTAGCGGGGATCCCGCCTGGACGTTGCTGTGAGTTTCTGCCCGTGATGTCGCGTTGCAGACGGCGCGGATCACACGTTAGCGTGGTTGCGAAGCCGTTTCGCACCTGGCTGGTGGTATCGATCGTTGCTTCGGGTTGCACTCAGAGGTTCTACTTTTAGACGGTGGCGAATCTGCATGCTTCCAGCCGGGGTCCATGGACCACGCCACGGAGTTAAATTTAATGCAGACCGAAACCGTCGAAAACTCGCGCCACCTTGTCGGCGAGCTGCTGGATAAGTGCACGAACACGCTGCCAAGGTGGTGATTGGCCTCGTGCAGTGTGCGCTGAACGCGCCTCGGCATTTGGCTTGGATCGGCATCCATGTTGGAGACCACAATTCACGGAGGCGGTACAACGGGTGAGGTCATTGGCTCATGCCATTGTGAGCTGGCGAAGGTCGTGAGGCCTGGAATACCTACTTGATGATCGAACTAGGATGTGCACGCTGGCGAAACCGGCGGGGCCACGTTCCCCCCGAAATCCAAGTTGAAGTTAGCGTCCGATGATCCTGCCTGCAACTGGGTGGCCTGGTGTGCGCATTGGTAGTGCATGATCGATATGTTATAGCGGCTGAACCGGACGACGTAGCTGGCGGCCAAAATGGGCGGAGTGGCCTCGAAACCGAGGCAGTCCAGTAGTTTGAAGCGAAGCACTGTCGACATGGGTAACTCGTACAGCCCTGTCAGCAAGGACGCATACAGGCGATGGGCAGCCAGGTCTGCACAGCGGCTGGGAGGGAGTCCCCGTAATTGGGAGTATCAGTAGTCAACAGCCAACGATGCTTGGTAGTCGTTGTGAGTAGAAGAAGAGGCATTTGAAACTGATTGAGTTCGCGTTAGGCTAAACGAGTTAACAGATCTATTTGTCTGGGTCTGACCAACAATCACACAAAGTTTAAGCCTCTAACTCCATCGCGCCCGCACAAGTAAATGCGCAAACCGGCCGCAGATCGCATGCACAAGGGCAACGTCAACATACCCCTATATAAGCCAATCAGAGCCGCCGAATCCTGTCGATCAACCAATCCCATTACAGTATTTCCACTAGGTTCGCATTAGGTTCACATAAGTGCGTGCCTTCAGCAACAACACCGCAGCAGGCAGTGCCGTGGTAGGGATTCGGTCAGGCAGGCTGCGAAGTGTCAACCGCAATGCCCGCGTGTTCGATGCGTCGGCGGTGGGAAGTGTTCCGCCCGCAGATTTGCGGACGGCCGCTGGTGGGAGCACACCCTTGTGGTTGAGTAGTGTCTACGGGTCCGGGTCGGATACCGTGGTGTCTGCGTCGTTCAGCGTGTGAGACTGGCTAACATGCGAGATGATGCTGGTAGCTTCGGGATCGGCTTGGATGAACCACAGCTAAGTTGACAAGACAGCAGTCATCTCAGGTTATTGCGGCGTTTGTGAGGGAGCCGGCGATGCAGCTGAAGGATCTAAACCGACGGCGCTGAGAGGGACCACGGTGGGTAGTTGTTGGGCGTGGACTAACGTCTGCATTGGAGTGCCCCGTGGATCTGAGTGAAATCGACTCAGGAATGTCGAGCGGTGTCGGCGCCGGCGAGCGCATACTGCTGCCAACCGTTCCAGCTAGTGCGCGTGTGGTGATAATGCGCGCTCGGGGCGGAGCAGTTGGCAAGTTGTCGCCATCGGAGTCACTGGCATCCGATGACGCCCATCCGGGCGGTGCTCACCCTAAGTAAATCTATGACTTCCGTTTTTTCTTCTCTCGAGCCCGAATCTCATTACTGACATATTAGCGCATTCTGGCAGCTATAACAGCTTAGTAATTTGGTTGTCCTGGTTCTAAATTCCGTACATTTGACTGGTTGGTTAAGCTTCTCAGCTTCACCTCGCGATGGAATTCGTTTATCCCACACGGTTCGATCTCGCGGGACTTTTTGGACGGCCCCTCCGGCTTGGTTGTACAATGGTGGAGCCTTGATGCTCTGGTTTGAAAGCAGTGCTGGCACGAACGGCAATTTGATTTGGGCGTGCTGAATGGCGTGCGCATACCCCACCGTCGTGAATGCGTGATGAAAGAATCAGTATGCTCCAGAAGTGAAAGTCCGCGAGCCACTTCTATTGAAGACAGCTGCAATGGTATGCCGACGTGGGATTTTGATATGACGTCTGTCTGCGCAACGATTGCAAGTCCCTTCATCCAGATCCACGGTAAACGTTGCCTGCTGTTAATATTGAGAACGTGAACGTAGTGGAGCATTCTGCTGCTGCGTTGTAAGCATTTCGTCTTGGCTACTTCGAATCAACGCATCGACGACAAACATGAAGCAGTCCTTTTACTAACAGAGCACGCAGCAGCGGCCCAAACCTGCTTGTCCAACATGGACTTGGCTCGAGGTGTGACTGTGTGCTTCTCGTCACTCCACTCCATCGCTCTTTTCTGCTTATCGTGCAGTGTTTCTATCATAACGTTGCATTACAGCAACAAGGCTCCGAATACTGGGTTGTCTCGGATACCGGCTAGCAAGAGGCTATTATTTTGGTCGTCGACCGCGCTTGTGGTTCATGTAGAGAAAAGCGCACAAGCCTCATCATCGGCGTGCCCCAACGCTCCCCAACGACAGCAGCTTCTTCCGTTGTGAAGGGACAGTTGCCATATTACGTTGTACAGCGGGTGGAGAAAGTTTATGTCCACCCAATTTTCTGCACACAACGTTGACTTCAACATTGAGGCAATGCAACCCGCCGATTTCGCGCTGCTGTCCATCCGTCTCCCTTTTTCCCTGCGAGCTCGCGTGGCCGTGAGTGGACAGCTTTGTTAAGATTCCACCAATGGCGAGGCGTAAAAGAAGCATTTCCCACCAATTAACAGATAGAAGAAGCTCTCCGAACGTCCTACACACTGTTCACTTCAGCCCTACATGTTGCACGCTTCCAGTTGTGCCTTACAGCTGGCATGTCACCTAGGGGAACCCGTCAGTACTCTGCTGACTTAAAATATAGAGTTCTCAGCAAGCATGAATGAGCCAGCAGAAGATCAGCGAGCATCTGGAGTTGACACGCTGGAGCGTTCGCACCATCCTCGAGAAGATCAAGGAGCATAGGCACTGCAAGCCGCTACCACGCCCATGAACACCACGCAAAACGGACGCACGCCAAGATAGACGTATCCTGCTGACCGTCGAAAGGAACCCGTTTGTCAGTACCGCTGTAGTGGCTGCTCAAGTGACAGCTGATTCTGGTGTCTCTGGCTCGCCTGACCTTGTTCGTGATCGAATCCAGAGTGCTGAGTTGAATAGTCAATCGGCTCGAAAAAAATCGTTTTGAGTGCGAGGCACCGCCGACTGAGAAGGGCTTATGCTAAGAGCTTTGGGCGAATGACGGCGGACTTCTGGAGTAGAGTGCTTTTAGCGATGAAGCTAGTGTCGAGCTTAATGGTGTCACTGGCCGGGTATCGGTCTGGTGGCGGCCACACGATCCGTTTCACAAGTGCTGTGTTATTCCGATGTTCCAATCGAGCAAGAAGTTATTAATGGTATGGAGTTCTATTACGGCTGATGGTGTTGGTACCCCGCACTTTGTGAGAAGTCAGTGGCGGGGATATACTATCGCTTCCTACTTCGGAAAGAGATTGCAATCACCGAGCTGCTTTTGGGACTCTCTGGCGAGACGTTGATCGTACAGAACAATGCACCTGCACACACCGCCAAGCTGACTGCAGGATGTCTACGGAAGCTTAAGCTTAAGCTGATTTCGCTAGACCACCCTCCACAGAGCCCCGACCTGAACCCCATAGAAAATCTATGGTTCATCATGAAACGGGAGCTAAACCTGCGCCCAGCAACTTCGATTGATGATCTCAAGGTGCAACTGCGCCGAATTTGGTCTGAAATCGACGACAACGTGGTGAGAAAGTGTGTTCGCTCAATGTCCAAGCGGCTGCAAGTCGTTCGTGAAAGTGGGGGTGGTTACTGTACGTACTGAGGACGTTGAGGTACAGCTAAACATCATACATACAATATTTTTGGTGGGCGTAAATTTTTTTCCACCCGCTGTAGATACTCAGCGACTGTCTGAGTTTACTGAACACCGTTCGCTTTCACTGTTCGAGGGTTGGGGAAACGATTCATCAATCTCCACGAGAACAGTGTCATACTTCACCAACGTTATGGTAGCTTGCAAGCGAAACATGATGTATATTACGCTCTCGATATTGGTTTCTACTGCGCGAAAGTAACTGCAGACATTAAAGAAAATGTTGTGTAGAACTTGATATGAACCACGGTGCCGCGGTTCTGCAGACGTATCGGTACAACTCGCTGTTTGCCTCTATCTGCGAAGACGATCTGAGAAAGGCTGGAAGATTTTCATATGTGTCACCATTGACTGCTGCTAGTTTCTTCTTAGCGCGACCTATGGCTTTGTACAGTATTGCGGGGCGGTGGTCGACGTTTACATTGTCTATGGCCTTCACAGACTCCGGAACGCGTTGGCGAGCGCTGCTTAATACTTGAACCAGTGCATTTTGAAAACCTGGCATCTCCATAAGTAGCGCCGTCGAGAATTCAGCAAGGGAGCCACAACTGGGAGAATGCTCCAGCGTGAAGTCACTCACAAACCACGCCTTCGGTCGACAAAAAACATTATTTGTGTTCGAGCGCTTCGATTCACCCTTCTCTGACAAGATGGCATGCCAACCACAAGCCGACTCAGATGTACACTGCCAAACCTTTCGGTGACCCGAAGATTTCGCCTGCTTAGTCGATTTGTTGTCATTGAAGGCGCAAGCTCGCAGAAAATCCTTGGCGTATGTTGCAGTAACAAATATATCGGGTAGCTTGAACGTCTGACTTCCGAATTTGGCGAGCAGGTTCACCTTGCCAGGCTCCATGACTGTCTACAAGTGAGCCAACTGCAGAGGTTGCTTTGTTGGGCGATTATATTTGAGCATACCTGCACTGTGCTTTTATTAGAGAGTCTAATTGTAGTCGAGCTCGGCTCGACTTCAACTAGCAGCCATACAGTTTTACCATGTGATACTATTGCGGTCAGTTGGGAAAAGTCTGATCTATTTGCGGTCAGTACAGTGGTCACCGTACTTACTCCCTATTGGAAAATAATCTCACACATAAAATAATATCATCAGTTTTCGTTGAGATTATTTGTTGTGTGAAATAAATCCTGAAATTGAAAAATAATCTCAATTGGAAATTTTATATGATCTTCACTATCGGGCTTATTCACTGGTGTGGTGCTTAACGACTGTCCTAATAAGGCTTGAGAAAAATACACCCACATTAATGCTCCGGAAGCGAAAGAAGCGAATGCATCATTCCGTGTATTAGATAATTATTGATCTCGACTGTCGTTGCGGACCATTTTTACCGTATACACATCCCACATCTCGCGGAACGAAAGTAGCATTACCTTCGCAATCATCTCGGCGTCCATCTTCTTAAGTAGGTCGGTGAGTTGCAGCTTCGCGGTGGAGAAAAACCTCTTGCACTCGTTTGATGTCGGTGGTACCAAGCTGACGTCCACATACTCTGTTTGTTTGCAGACTTTCCGGCGCTTGAACGCCTCGGTGACAATGGTGGCGGGCCCGACGTCTGCGTCTTCTTGCGTTTCGGTCTCGCTGGGCTCTAGAAATGGGGCACGTGCAGCGCACGCATCGTTGACCCCCACCCCCCACCCCACCCCACCCCCCACCCTCGCTGCAGCTTTACCACGCTAAACTCAAGTGTACGGTAGTTGACGATGGGCGTGGCGACACTTAAGTAGCCTTTCATGGCTGAGTAGCTTTGCACAACTGGTTGAAGAGACGGCGGGTTCCAAACATGGTGAGTGTAGAACGCTGCAGGGTCTTCGTGACGCGCCCTCCAAGCAGGCATGATCGTCCAGCAGCGTCTTCGCCTTCATATGTTCCCGCCGAGAAAGGAAAACTAGCACAGGCTGTTCTCCGATACCGTCCCCTGAAATCACTCCGCCAGTTGAACGTACTGCTGCACCATTGCGTAGGTGCTGAACCAGCGGGTTGCATTCCGTATGACAGGTCATTTGCCGTAATACGGAACGACTTTTCAGTATTGATAAACGCTACATTATCGGTCGGATCTTGTCCAGCAGGCCTCCTTCTTGGCCATGTAGTATTCATGGCAAGGCTGAAGCGGTAGATCGCGCAGCTGATGTGCGACACCGCTCGAACGTTGCGTATGGTGCTCGGATTAACGAAGCTGTTATCCCCGACCATAAAGTTGATCGGCTACAGGGCCAGTCGTACCACGATAGGGTGTAAGCGGGCAGGTCGAAGACGCTCTTGGCGCCCAGCTCAGTCTTGTCCTCATGTAGCCAAAATGCGAGCAGCACAAACCGCCTCGACGTGCACTGGATGCCGTCGTACATGACAATATTCCAGGAGTGTGCTATCGGACAGGCCCGAAAGACTTGATTGTAAAACGGGGTGTTCGTGAGTTTCTTGGAGAGCGAAGAGCAATGAGTGCGGACCGGTTAGGGAGCGAGAAAATGGTACTTCTCGACAACTGTTCTCTCATTTGAGTATGGAGGAATGCAATACCGAGATGACGAAACTAAATGCCCAACTCAAGTTTTGCCTAGCAAACGCCATGGATTTGTTTCAGCCAGTAGATTTGTTCGTCAGAGCGACGATCAAGGTTGGGTGGGCTCGCAAATGGAATGATAAGAAAATTGATCTCATTGAGGATGGGCAATGGGAAGACACAATTTGGAAAGATAGTTCCTCGTCTGGCAAGCTGAACACTCCCGGAAAGAAGATTTTCTTGGAACTCGCAGCAGACGCTGTACGAGAGGTTAAAGCAAAGCGCGGCACGAAATACCAACTACGCTCGAAAGGCAATGATCTGGTGCGGTCTGTCTTTGGATGTAGATCGGACCTGGAACATCGAGCGGTTATTTCCACACCTCAGGGAGTATTATTCACAAGTATCCAGACCACTTTGCCGGCAATGTTCCCTCAAGCAGTTACGAAGTTGCGAATGAAGACAATGAAGCCGTGGGCGGAGCTATCATCGGTAGGTTACGTGGTGGCGAGTTGTACACTGACATTTGACTTAGAGAATAGTGAGAATATTTAAGGTGACACATCAAATAATAGCAGTGTGATTAGTTTACCGTACACAATTTAGTCTGCATTCATCAATAGTCTCACGTTGATTAAATTGTGTAGGAGTTAAAAATATTTCCCAATATGACAGAATTTCAATGAGATTCATTACTGTGACCACTGTAGCGACAATTATCTCACGTTGGCCGATGCGAGACGGTCAAGATGGTCACCACTCGCCTCAAGATCAACGGGGGAGCACGACGCATTTTTACGTTGGGGTTCAGCCTGCTAGGAAGACGAACAAGGCAAACAACGGGGTTCCCCGTCTGTGATGGTAAGTTGGAAGCTCATCCTCGTAACGGACAAGCTGTCCTAACCACGAAGCCATTGAGGGTGGCGCAGCCGACAGTCGAGTGACGAAGCTTCAGAACTGCGACCCGCAGCGCCACAAGAACATCTACTACACTGACTACGGTTATTAGTCTGAGTCAGATTAATTTGTGTGAGCCCATTTTCAACGACCTTACATATAATAGTCTGGCTCAAGATCGCATAGACTAATTATGAATATCGACTAATTATGAATGTTCAAATTAGTCTGAGCTTCAATACAAAGTGGACTATATTCAGTATGTTATGCTGAACTAGACGAGTGCTTCGTCGCTTGCGCTGTTCATCACGACGGGACTTACCAGATCGATTTCGTCCTCGCTGCTCCCTGTCTCGTCAAGTAGCGCGTTGTTATCAGACTGTGCATTGCTTGCAAAGTCGTGCGGATACCTCTTGACGAGCTCTTGAAGATGAGGGAATAGCTGACTTGTAGACCAGGTCCCATCCACTCCCAACGATAAGCCACAGCTCATCATGGCTTTGCGAACGTAGTTGATGCCGTTTTTGTCTCGCTTCTGGTTAACTTCTCTAATTGCTGCAGCAGCCAGCTGCAAAAGTAAAAAAAAGATGACTTCCCTGGATTCCTCTGTTTTCCCGAATAGCTGCCATCCTTTCTCACCTTATTTCGCCACTCTTTGTCCTCAATAAGCTCGACCTTCTTGTCGTTCCACATACGCGACCACACGTCCTTAATCTTTGCGATGACAAAAGAATCTGCGGGCTGACAGAGGTCGGTTGCTTTCGACGGGAGATAGTGCAGCCGAGCGTTCAGACGGTTGAGCTCTTCCTGACACTCGGATTCATCGAGATGCCCAGAACAATTGTCCAGGAAGATTGTATTATGTCGGTCACGAGGATCGGCAGTCATCGCTCTTCTCTCCGTTAGATACTCGCGAAACAGTCGCTGGTCCATCCATCCTTTGGGCCCTGAACGATAGCACACACCTGCGACATTGTCTGCGACACTTCGGATAGGATAGCTCCTGTTTGCATTCGTGAATATCATCAGGAGTGGGTGAATGTAACCACTCGCACCTCCGAAGATGCGCACAACCATCGTCATGCCTTCTCCTCCAGATACGACGTCGGCATACTTGACTTTCGCATCATCGATGAAGCCAAGCGTATTGCCGTCGTCAAAATCAATTACAAAGTGCGTCTCATCGATATTCTCCACAGCGTTTTCATCCAGCTTGTCACTCTCAAAGTCCCGCTTCAGTTGGCCGAGATGGGATGCCACTTAGCGCTCGATTTGAGCTTGCTTCTCAGGACTCACTTGTCATTGCTGGTGTGTGCGCGCAACACAATCCGATGTTTCTCCATAAATGTTTGCACCCATCGCGTTGTAATTTTCGATGATAGTAGAATGCCTTGATGATCAACTGACGCTGAGTTAAAAGCTGCACCCGGCTCGTGGAATTGACGAATAGCAACTTGACGAAGGAGAGGGGCGTCAAACTTCAGCCCAAGTTTTCTGAGGCGGTCAAACTTGTCGAGCAGAACGGGGAACAGCCAAGTAACCCACAGGCTTGGGTGACGGCCTCTACCAGAGCAACTCTTTCTATTGGCACGAGCTCGCCCGTCGTTTCGGCGCCCCGAAACCACACTCGACCCACGCTCCACTTGGAGAAATCTCGATCGCTTCCGCCACCAGCCCATGGTTTTGGCCAGATTTGCTTGGCGAGTCTTCGACTTGAAGATCGAGGGGAATTTGTCCACTGCCTTGGAGGAAAGCAGCATGTTTCCACTCGCTTGTTCTGTCTTGGCCATCCATCGCAGCATCTTTCTACGCTGTGCAATGCTGGTGACGACTTGAGCAGGGGAGCAATTGCGGGAGCCCACTTTTGCTCGTGCTAACTTACAACAGGCCCCGCACTTGCCAGGGCTGTTGATACAGAAGTTGAGCTGCCCACTTCAGTGGTGTCGGTTTGCGAATCGGCTTCACGCGCTGACTTGGGGTGGAGGTAGGATCGCACGAATGCAGCGACGATCGGTGAGCTTGACGATATACGGCGTTTTTGCACTCGCGAGTGGTCATGTTCTAGTGCTAGAGACACCCCTGGTGCACTGCTGGAGCTGGTTGGCGTGAGCAGGCATTCTGGGCATCGCACGGGTTGGCCTAAACCCTCAGGACCAACAGGCGTCCCGCAGAACGGATGCATCGAACGATTGCAGTCGGGGAATTTATGAACTCTTCCGACACTCTCGCCACAACCACCACATGGCGTCACCCCAGGTTTCGCCATTTTGGCCTCTTTAGTCCTGTTTGCCGCTTTGAATTGATACTGGAGTTCTGCTTGAAATAGTGAAGCCTCGTCTGACTGGCTGTGGGCAAAGACGCTGCCAGTAGAAACCAACGAGACGAACTCGCTGGAATGGGATAGAAAGAGTGGAATATAGGGTTGTCTGAAATTATGGGCGAGCAAAATGGGAAAAAGATAGAAATAAATGGTAAAAAGAAAGGAATGAGCAAAACTGCCTGCCCATTTACCGACACTGTCACCCTAATCCTGAGAAAGAAAGACGAACTATCTCTGGCGCTTTGCGCCTCTAGTCTGTACCGCATAATCACCGCACGCAGGGACTCGAACTCAGGTCGTGGAGATGGATGGGCGAGTCCAAACCACTTCGCCGAGACGAGCCCAATTTTATGGAGACTAATTCTGAACATTTAAACTCAGACTAATTTTGAATCCTGGAATTCCTCCTGCACATGAATTCGTCTGACACAGGCCAATTATGAACGCAGACTAATTTTGCATTCAGGCTAATTACCGTAATCACTGTCCCGATCTCCAGCTGTAGCACGGGATAGCCCGCTACAACTACAACTGCAACTGCAAGTCTCTCCCTGGACTGCTAAGGACAAGCAGGAGAGAGCAACACAGAGAAGAGCGTTAGAGTTAGCTCAGTTTACATTCTACTTCCAACTACGCAATACACGTTGCCTGTTGGTGGGAGTTCCAGCTCCCAAGTTCGTGTGGAACGTGACATTGTTAACAATAGTACCTGTTCAAGCACGGATGGGGACACGGAGCGGTCGTTCGACGGCGGATACTCCGCGTCGAGACCGAAACGAGAGCAACAGCGAAAGTGCGGCTATGGCGAGCGTATCGATCACGCCGTCAACCATCCTGCCACCACGGATTAAGGACATCTCTCACGCAAGTCTGGTTCAGTGGAAGAAGGAGCGCCGCGAGTACGAAGACGTGATTGCCGCTCGCTGTGCCGTCTCTGGTGAAGACATCACAAAGGCGATGATGAGTGTCAAGAGCATGTTCGACTACGTACTGCTGAAGATGTTATGCAAATTCGACTGTGAGATACCGCTCGAGTCGATCACGGAGGAGAGAATCGTCAGTGAGATTGACAAAAATGTCAATAACGTCAATAACGGTTCGATCGTGAATATCGATGCGCTGTTCGACGATGAACAGCGTATGGACCTGCAGGAATCTGATGTTCAGGCTCGGGTGGTGAACTACTTCAAGCTGTGCGAGGACATTATTTCGCGCAACGGATTGCAAACAACGTTTTCCACGCCGATGGAGATCAATCACAAATGCACGATCCTGACAAGGTGTCTGCAGCCTACAACTCTTCGTGATGAGGTGGAGACCCACCAGAAACTCATCGACAAGGCCAGCACGAAGGACGATGTGGCTCTATACAAGCTTGTGAAGGAGAAGCCACTGGAGCAGGAAAAGGTGTTCCGCTCGGTGGCTAATCGCAAACGGCTGCAGCAGCAGTCAAAATGTGAAATCGAACCACGGCACGGAGAGCGACGAGCTAATGGGAGAAACGACAGCGACCGAGCTGCTGCCGTCTCTAAGCCGTGGGGAAATAAGCGTAAGGTGCAAACCAAACCTGGCACCGAGCGACATGGCCAGAGGTGTGACATAGTGCCCCCGGGTTTCAGGGGAAGCCGACCGTCCTGGCATAGTTTGGTGATTCCGAAGAAGCCAATTCTCCGCGTACAGTGATCGTCCAGTTCCCAAGAAGGGAGCTCCAGAGATGCAGCACAGCACGGCTGACGACCGCAGAAAGTGCGGTCATAGTGTAACCAAGTCGGACCATAGTGAAACCAAGTAGTTAGGCAGATCCCAGGATCTACCATCTATTAAGCATCGCCCGAGGACTTCGGGCAGGGGCGATGCCCAATTTAGTCTTACTTTTCCCCTCAAGCGCGCAGACCTCGTTCCAGCGACTAAGGAACGCGGCATCGGGGATCCGCGCTAAAAGACTGAACCCCCAGGTAAATTCGATATCACCTTTGCGAGGGTTTCCCCCAGGAAGATCGGGCATTTCACATTNCCGGGTGATTGTTTGTCAAGATACCCACCAGCGTACTGTACTAGGTCGGGACTCTAAGGGTTCTCAGTGGTTGATCTTATCCCTGGTCTAAACAACCGATTCGAATGGAGTACACAAGGTGAGGTTACTGACCGAGTTCCCCGGACCTTCTTGTCTGTAAAAGGTATTCCCAAGGAATTCACGGTCTTGGATAAATACCTCGTCCGGGCGGGCCATCTATCCACACAAAAAACTATTCACTCTGACCCAACGCAGGGTGCACACGTGTTGCCCAGGAAGGAGACACTAAGCAGCCGCGGGGCGAAAGATCCAAGCGCGACGTCGCAGAGGCCCCAGCCACTGGATCATCTGGTGCAGCAGTTAAAGCAGCCGCCACGCGGTCTGCTTTAACTGCGGCAAGGATCATTGGTTGAGTGAGTCCCCTGACATTGATGAAGCTGAGAAGAAAGCAATTATGGCAAAGCGTGCTCCGAAAAAGCAGTCGGCAAAGCGATTCAGAGTGAAGCGTGTGAACCCACGCATGAGGGAGTGCGATCGACTGCAATATTGAATGCTCTGCTGGGCCTGCCCTACTGCGCTGATAGTGGGTCCGACTGGAACATCATTTCCCACAACCATGTCAAGGAGCTGCAGGCTCTTGACCGATGTAGTGGTTGTGGAACTGGATGGCCCAGTGGAATTGGAAGCTGTCGGAGATACAGTGCTCACTGCGACGCATGGTATCGATGTGTACCTGTGTCTGAATACAGCGGCCAGTCCCGTGAGATGTCAAGACCCGAAGCGGTGTCTTGTAGTGAAATCGGGCGAAGATGAATTGATTGTCGGTCGCGTCCTCCTCTCAGAGTTGGGTATTGATGTGCATCGTGAGCTTGAGCAGCTCGCTGCTTACAACCTGACTGACGGTGACTCGTTTGGAGACCCGACCGGAATGGCGGTGCGCGATGATACGCTGGACGAAGAAGTCGCCAACGTGATCAACGCCATGGTAGCCGAATGTGTGGAGCGTGGAATCGTTTCATCTGGAGCTCGAGAAGAACGGTTGAGAGGTATATTGTTTTCTTTCAAGGGATGGAGGCTCGTCCTCGGTGATGACCCGCCCGCCAGAGTTCCGCCACTGAGGATCCGGTTGAAACCTGATGCCAAGCCGCTCAAGTGCAAAGTGCGGCAATACAGCCCCGAGAAGTCGGAGTTTCTTGCGAAGTTCAACGCTGAGCTGGTCCGACTAGGCTGGGTGGTTGAGAATAAGGAAAGCCGGTGGGCATGTGCAGCTCTACCGGTCCGGAAGCCAAACAGCAACGAGCTCTGCCAGACGAGTGACTATTGGCCGATGAACTTGATGATGGAAAGCATTGCAGGCGTGATGCCCAGCTTGCAAGTACGACTGGAAAAGTGCAAGGGCAAGAAGTTCTACGCCATCTTTGACTTCATTAAGCAATTTTGGCAACTTCCGCTACACAAAGACTCTCAGGAACTTCTCTCCTACATGACGGACAGAGGGATCTTCACCCCAACGATAGTGCCACAAGGTTGCACGGATGCAGCCCTGCACTTTCAGTCAACAGTGGAAGAAGTGCTCAAGGAGTATCTGCACGAGTATGTGTTGGTTTGGATCGACGATTTGCTGGCTTACGCGGACGCTGTGGTCGAGCTTATGGATGTGATCGAAGCCATCCTCAAGCGGCTCGCCAGCTTTGGGTTTAAGCTGAACCCCCGGAAGTGCAAACTGTTCGAGACAGAGATTAAGTGGTGCAGTAGGATCATCAATGAGGACGGTGTTGCACATGACCCTGATCGGATTCAGGATCTGCAGAAGATCCCCCCACCCACCACTGCCGCCGAACTGCAACAGTTTGTGTTTGCAACTAACTGGATGCGCGACGGATTAGTGGACTATGCTCTGGTTGAGAAGCATTTGCAGGAACGGCTCGATGAGTCTCTTCGTGGTTCTAAACGCACCAAACGAGCTGCTGCTGGTATTCGCATCAGCCTCTCGTCAAGTGAGTTGGCAAACTTTGCAGCGTGAAAGAGCTGCTCTCGAACTCCGCTATGCTCACGTATCCCGATCCTACGAAGCAGCTTTGTTTGCTGTCAGACGCATCTGATTTTGGATGGGGGCTGATAGTCAGCCAAGTTGGAAGCATTACAAACCGATAGGAGCGGCACCACGAGCTACTGATTTGCATGGGTAGATCGTTCACTGGGTCGGCGCTCAACCGGAGCGTTATCGGAAAGGACTGCTACCCTATCTTACATGCGTGCGAGAAACTGGAGTACTTGTTGCTGCGCCCACAAGGATTCCAGATGTACTGCGATCATCGAAACGTTATTCACTTGTTTGCCCCGGGCAAGGAGCTGAAGAAGACCATGCGTGGTAAACTTCTGCGATGATCTACGAAGTTAACGGAGTATAGGTACTCAATCACACATATTGAGGGAGCAAACAACCTGTGGGCCGACCTCATCTCGAGGTGGGGAGGCCAGCCTTGCCCCAGCACACTGCGAAGCAGCGCAAAGCGTGTCACGGACAGCGAGAGAAAACGCAAGAGGACGACCAATGACATCGGCTCGACGCGCGAGCAGGGCGCACAGAGTCCCCGTCCACTTGACTCGGGCGATTTTGTGTGGCCGACTTTGGAAGAGATTGCAGAGGTGCAGAGTGGATACCGAGCACCGCCCACAGCACGCCAGCCGGACGACGGTGTGATGCGGGTAGATGGACGCATATGAATACCGGGCAGCGCGGAAGAGCTGCTGCAACGTCTCATGATTGGTGCAAATTGCGGAGCGAACGGAGGTCGAGGAATGCACGTGATGGCTAACCACCTCGGCCGGATTTTCGACATCAACGGCCTGAATGAGCGGTTGCGTGCAGTTTGCCGTCAGTGTTTGCTCTGCTTACACGTGAAGGGTGGATCTATTATCCCTAGACCGTTCAGTGAGACTCACTTCACTTTCGAGCGAAACGAGACGCTGCATTGGGACTTCTTGACTCTTGTGGAGTCGTTTGGAAAATCGTGCTACGTCCTCGTGTTGAAAGACGAGGCAGCGCACTTTGTGAAGCTCGTTGCTTGTAACGGGTCCACATCGGAGGTAGCTGCTGCTGCCATTCTCCACTGGTACAGTCGTTTTAGAATTCCGACAACGTGGGTCAGCGATTCTGGCACACATTTTACGAGCAAGGTGATTGCAGAGTTGAACCAACGTCTCAAGGCACAGCATCGGTTTAATTTGGTATATACGCCATGAAAAATGGAAGCGTGGAGCGGGTAAATAGAGATATCATCCAAGTTCTGAAGGCGCTAATACTGGAGTTCAGATTGAGTGCTTCAGGTTTACTACCACTCGTACAGCCCAGCCTCAACCACTCGCCGGCGCAGTCGCTGCCTAACAAGGCCCCGATCGAGCACTTCACTGCGCTACCTTGCCCGAGCACGCTGGACACAGTGCTGTTGCCGGGAGGGAAGGGACGGTTGGTTTCGTTACCCAAAGAGCGACCTAACCTGGAAAACAAATTGAGGCAGCTGCGACCGAGCATGCAAGTGATGCACAAGGCTGTAGAAGAAAAGCGCCAAGCGCCAAGCACTCCGATATCGCAGTCGACGACACTATGAGCGACCCGTTAATTTCTCGATTGGTGACTACGTGCTTCGGTATCGTGTAGATGAGAAGCTCTATGCCAACAAGCTTAGAGTGACTTGGGTCGGCCCGTACCGAGTGGCAAGTGCAGCCGAGTACTACTTTACGGTGGAGCATTTAGTGACGGGGAAGTCCATGAACGTCCACCCGTCAAGGCTAAAGAACTACGCTGACTCATATCTCAACGTCTCAGCCGAACTGATGGACCACGTGGCGTCTTAAGGCACGCTGCTGTCTGTGAACGCCCTGGTGGGCCACCGATACAACACCATCATGAAAGCGTACGAGATCAAGGTGAAGTGGAAAGGTCTCGAAGAGATCGAGGACTCCTGGGAGCCGATGAAGGCACGTACCCCAACTGATGAAAGCGTACGCCGACGAAGCTAACGACAACCGCCTTCAACGTGTCATGACAATGACATTCCAGCGCAAAACTCACCAGAGCCCGTATCTCACGAAATGTGCTCCGCAACTATTGGCCCTGAGTGAAACCCTGATCGGTGAGAGTTCAAGCGATATCGACGAGCAAGTTGCAGTGAAGGTCAACATGTAACACTGCGACTGGTGATACGATCTTCCACCATAAACGAGACGCGGCTGGCTAGCAACACCGGACCGTGGTGTATGACAGCTTGGGGAAGGCAGTGTGATGGTAAGTTGGAAGCTCATCCTCGTAATGGACAAGCTGTCCTAACCACGAAGCCATTGAGGGTGGCGCAGCCGACCGTTGAGTGGCGAAGCTTAGCACTGCGACCCGCAGCGCCACAAGAATCTCCTCCAGCTGTGGCACGGGATAGCCCGCTACAACTACAACTGCAACTGCAAGTCTCTCCCTGGACTGCTAAGGACAAGCAGGAGAGAGCAACACAGAGAAGAGCGTTAGAGTTAGCTCAGTTTACATTCTACTTCCAACTACGCAATACACGTTGCCTGTTGGTGGGAGTTCCAGCTCCCAAGTTCGTGTGGAACGTCACATTGTCCAATGTGATTGTCTGCGGTAGATTTATGGCTAGACGCCATGAATGCCTTTGAACAAGAGGAAATGAGATCAGTGTGGCCCACCGACGGACGAGCCTGGTTCTCCACTGAAGTTCCAGGAACGAGAGGTGAAGGTCGCATCGGTAGATGCGGCTATATAACTATCAATATTGTGGCTTTCAATATTTCTGCCGAGATAATTATGACTTCGTTATATTCACTTCTTACCCCTAAAAACTGCTTTGATTTATCTATTTCCCATGTTATTTATGGGTTATTTCTGGAGGCACGAAATTATCTAGGCGATGGCGAATCTGCTTTAGAGCCGAATAAGCTACATGTAATCCCGCCCGCGGGCTTGCAAATGCTGGTCGAAGGTGTAGGGGAAGAACTCACAATCTTAAACAGAAATAGCACTAAATCAGGGTAGATCACCTATTTATGGATCTAATTACGCCATACTAAGTAATTAACTTGTTCTCGATAGATAAGTGCAACATGGATGATAAAAGCCTTGCTCAGCTAGTTGCGCTCGGTCTGCCCAATCCATTCGAGGACGTGGTGGTGGCCTCGCTCCGCGGCCATGGTGTACGCGATGCAGGAGCACGTCATGTTGCAATGCTGGTGGAACCAACGCACAAGCGCCAGGTGCCCATTAGCTGCGGCTGCGTCGATGGCCATCGTGGAACACCCTTCATGCCGATTCAGGTGCAACCACTGCACGACTTCCAAATGCCCCCCTTGGGCCGCCCAATCGAGTGCTTGAGTTGTGGCACCTTCTTGACGGTGCTCGTGTAACCACTTGACGATGTCGAGCCTTCCGCTTCGTGCCGAGCAGTCCATGGCTCTTGTCGTACAGCCTTCCGACCGGTTCTCGTGTATCCACTTGATCGTGTCCAGGTGCCCGTTCTCGGCGGCATCGTCGAAAGCGGACATCGTGAGACGATCTTTGCCGCCCCCGTGCTCGTGGAGCCACTTCAGGACTTCGAGCTGGCCGTTCGAGGCCGCAAGCTCGAGGCACCACGTCTTGCCACGCTGCGGGTAGCTGATCTGCAGGAACTGGACAACTTCAAGGTGGCCACTTTGCGCCGCCACCTCCATGGCCCGCTCGACGTCGCGAATGGAGAACCCGTCCTTCGTGTTGCTTCCCGCAGCGTGCAGGCGCCGCAGCAGCGCAATGTGTCCGCCCGCCACCGCTCTCGCCATGGTCCAGCTTCTCGAGTAGTCGATGCACTCGCTGATGTTCCGCTCCACGTGCTCGAGCGCCCCGATCGCGTCGAAGCGGCGAGAGACCGCCGCCACGCTAGCCAAGACCGGCACCGCCATCACTTCCAAACGCTGCGCAGACCAAGTCCAAAGCGGAACTGCCGACGACCGTTGTCGACGCCTCTTGCAGATCGTGGCGCCGTCGGATATCGCCGCCGGATAATGACGGACAAACTCTCTCCGCCGCCGGCGAACGCCAAATGAGAACCCAACTCGACGTCGAAGGTTTTCTCTTCAATGCCGCTGGGTACTAAGTAAGTGGAATCAGAACCCGCACCTTCAAGCAGGAGTCTCACGTGGCACACAGCCTCGTCGTGGTGAACCTGGGAAGTGGAAGGGAGCGGGGTCTGAAGCCCTCAAATAGTTAACGGTTTAAGTTAGGCAAGTGGTGTCTGCTAATCGTGGCGCTCTGCTACGCGCTCGTGGATGACGGGCAGGCCGTGCGTCTTGCTGTACGTGCGCTTCTGGGTCTCCCACATGGCCTTCGTGAACGGCACGCGCTTGCCGGACACGAGGTCGCTGCTCCCTCGCCGCGCGGCGAGCTTCTTGGGGATGCTCACGGGCGGGATGACGACGCGCTTCATGACGCTCAAGCTGAACCGCGTGGGGCGCTCGCGGTGCTCGATGAGGATGCGCGTCTTGAGCTTCATCGCCTCCTGGAGGCACTGGTCGTACACGGGCGTGGTCGAGGCCGGCTTGTGATGCCCGTGCTCACCGTGGCGCTTGTGATGCGCGTGCTCGCCGTGCTTATGGTGCTTGTGCGTGGACTGCCGGGACGCCGACGGGGGCTGAGTCAGGTCGAGGCCGCCGTGGTGTGCCAGGAACATCAGACTGCGGCCCCGCTTGTTCTGCGGCTCGGGCTTCACGACGGGGGCGCGCGTCGCCGGCTTTGCGATGGCCATGGCGCTTTGATCGCTGCAGGCGCGCCGTCCGAGTCGGAAGATGTTGTGCAGGCAGACGAGGAAGGGGGGACCGAGCGAGCCTGCACTTGGTGTCTTCGTCTTTGCCTCCACCCGTTGCTCGACTCGTCTATTGTGGCGGAGAGTGTTGCTGGAAGCTGGTGCGGGTCCGGTCGTTGTCCCGCACGCCAAAGCGCGAATCCAGTGGCTAGAAATGAGCCGGCATCGCCGCTGGCAGGTGGCGTTTGCAGCGGAGACGCTGGCGGCGGACTGCTCGCCAGGACGATTTGCCCGGGGTATGCAACGACGGAGGGCCGAGTCCCGGCGTTCACGCCGAACAAGAATGGCGACAGCGCGGAGCACTTGAACCGCTCCGCCCGACGATTGAGACAGCGCTCGGCGGCATTTGCGTGCTTCGGTCTCAACTTGCGGTCCACTGAGCTGTTCGTCGTAGGATTACCAGCCGCATGTGGCTACCGTGTGCGGTTGTAGCCCAACAGGAGGGCGAGGCCGCATGGAGTCAACCCCTTTAGGGAGTCCAATTGAGGCTGTAAAGTGCAACCAGCATGCCGACATTGAACGTGCGAGAGGTGCGCAGCACCGCACCAAACAGAGGATATGCACACAAACTGACGCGGCCGCCGTCGCCCACGGCAACCTGGTGTCGTCACAGCCTCAGCAGGCTCAAAGACAGCATTCAAAGTGCGGGACAGCACAAGCGATATACAGGAAATACACAACATAAGCTTACTGTACATGTACCGCAGGCATTTTCATCAGGCGCGAAAGACTTTGGGGTTGGATGGTGTATCGTTGTTTGTATTTACAGACTTGTTTATCATGGGGAAAATAGTGGGGGCGGGTGATTTAGGCCTCGAGGCAGGCGTCCTCGTGCAGCGTGGAGAGCATGTAGAGCCGACGCAGCACGAGCTGCTGGCGCATCTTCTCAGTCTCCCACATGCAGCGCGTGAAGGGCACGCGGTGGCCGCCCACGACGTCCTTGCTGCCGCGGTGCTCGGCGATCGACTTGGGGATGGACACGGGTGGCACAACCACGCGCTTCATGACCGCGAGGCGGAACCGCGTGGCCGGCTTGGAGTTGTTGTGGCGCAGGCGCGCCTTGAGCGTCATGGCGTCGCTGAGGCAGCGATCGTAGATCGAGGGCTTGGCCTCGTCACTGCTGCAGTTACAACTGCACTCGAGTTGCTGCAGCTGCTGGCGGCCAGAGTAGCTGCGCTTGTGTTTGCGGGTCACGCGGCGCGACGGCGAGGTGTTCTCCACCGTCACGTCGGCGGCAGACTTGCTGTGGTGACGCCCGAAGCCGAGCAGCGCGAGGCCCTTGGGCTTGGGCACCTCGGCGTCGGCCGCAGGCTTGCGGAAAAGGGGCTTGGCGATGGCCATGGTCGTTGCTGGAAGGGGGTTGAGAGGAGACTTGTGCTCTTCGAGGCAAATTGCGGAGTGAGTGCTCGTGGTGCAGAGGTGCGCTGGGAGCGGAGGTCTCTGTCGCACTGATTCCTGGCTCATGCTTCTGCTTGCTCAGGTCTCATATTGGATATAGGAGGTCCAATCCATATAGTGACTTTTTGATATGTCCGGATACAACAAAGTTATCCTCTATTACAGGTATCACGTCTCATTTCTACCACGACGATCACGACAGCATGCTCACTCGGCACGCTCCCGGTCCGGAGTCCGTTGCGCCGACGCGAGCACGACGCACACCGAAGCCCAGCAATCGCAGTGGTGGCACAGCAGGTGTGTCTAGAGCTAGCAGCAGCTCAAAACACCGCCCCGAGTGCTCGGGCTTCAAGTGGGGGCGTGTCTGTGGCGCTGCGACCACCGGCAGTTAGACTTGGTTGAGGTATGCACACAATATTGTGAAGTACCGCGAGATGGGCAGAAATTCGGAACCCAAGCATGGACGGGGTAGCGAAGATGGGCGTATCCACCTAAGAAAAAAGAAACTGACTGGATGTTTGTATTGGCTTTAGATTGGATGTGGAGCACACCAAAGAGGTGCGTAAGCTATGTAATCCACATAACTAAGGTTTTGCACGTAATAAAAGTCTCTTGGCGCAAGCTGCTTTTTCTGGTAACCAATTCGGCCGCCTCCTACAGGCGCCCTCGCAGCAGCACTGAGGATATGCTGCTTCGATAAACTGCGCCAACACGATCCGATAACTAACTTCTGGTGACGTGCGTTTTTGAGGGCGGACTCTGTTGCAGTTGATGATCTTGGCTGCACCTACCAGTCATGCAGTGGTTGAAAAAAAAAATGCAACCATTTCGTGTGGCTACTCATCATTCCGTCACCACTACAGTGCCATCTGAGAATACAACTGAGTATTGCTATTGCATCTCGGACACTTGAACAGCACTCCCACTCGGAGTGCTGTTCAGGTGCCATCGAGTATTTGACTTAACGTAGTTTCAAGTGTCGTATCATGCCAGAAAGAAAACAGTTTGAAATTCCAGAATCGATTGGGGTGACAGTGTGAACTACCAACAACTGCAAGAACAAAAGCGGTGCAAGCTGGCTTAAGTGACGACCCATAGAGACCTCCGCTTCTTGCACGGGGCGTCAGCATCAGTCGAGAGGTTATTAAGCTCGGCCATGACTGACCACTGCCAGGGCTTCCTAGTGTACCAGGTCTCGCTTCGCCTGCCTGTCGGCGAGTCGTATAGCTCGTGCTGATGGTGCGGTTGTCCTCCAGGTCCGTGAGGATACCGGTGGAATCGCACAGACAATCCAGATGAACAACACAGCAGGATGGTTGAATCGCACAGACCAATTATACAATTCACACAAGCATCTGTGGAATGGTGTGGTCTCACAGTAAATAGCGTTGAGAAGCACAATTCGAGACTAAATTAAGGTGGGCCACATCGATCAAGGTCTTGCTGCTTCAGCTAGTGGGGCACAACCAGTCATTTGAAAATTTGCGAGGACAGCAGGAGAGAGTGGCAACCGACAAAGCGGTAGCATGCTAGCCCGCCCAGTAGTTTCTTCGGCGAGCTCAGATCAAGGAGGAACAGCGCTGCAATCGATACGCTCATTGCGACAAGGAAGTAATTACCGGTGCGGCTGGAGTGCGAGCGAGGCCTGGTTTGTGAGGTGGCATTTGAAGGGGTGGTGACAGCGGCGAATGAGGTGACAGTGGAGAGAGCGGTGACCGTGGAGAGAGCGGTGACAGTGAAGAGTGAGTTTGCAGTGGAGAGTGAGGTGGCATTGGAGAGCGAAAAAGGAAGTGAACGCGAAGATGACGCGGATTTTGTATACTTGGCAGAAGCTGGGCGAGTTCTATTCTGAACAAACCCTGTCAGAGTTTCAATCCGTAGAGTTTTGTTGCTCTCGAGTGGCCCACACAGACCCAGCATGTCAGTGCCAAGTTTGAGAGGGTGGCGATCATGTCATGACTGAGAGGAGGTTACGCTGCGTCAGTCGAACTTGTAAGCTCGTCGGAGAGTGCAAGTATAGCTGGAAAATTTGGAGTTGTGAAGCAGCAAAGCAGTGGCACGTATACCATAACTCAATGGAGCACATCCGCGATAAGACTGTACGGTGTCAAGGGCCTCATAGAGCCGTAATTACCACCGAGATGAAAAAAATAATTCTACAGCAAGATGAATGCTCGATACCACCCATGCTCATCCTGAGCAACCTGCGACGCGCTTCAGACGTCATTGAACCAACGAAAAGATATCCGACGCTAGCTCAAGTGTCAAATTGCGCCAAGTATTTGCGTATTCTGCAAGGAGCCAAGAATTCTGTTAAAGCGGTCAGAGAGATCGTGCGAAAGAACGCCTTTGATCCAACCGGGGATCTGACGAAAGCATTTTGCTTTGGTCATCGCGAAGGTGAAAGTGGGTATGCTCAAATTGGCAAGGGGACTGACGCAGATTCATTTATTGTCGGAGTATTAAGCCGTGCCCTTGTAGAGGCTAGTATTGAGTACGCATCCGGCGGTCGCTTTACTCTTTTTCACGCTGATGCTGCGTTCAAGTTGAGTGATCTTGGTTATCCAGTCATCACATGTGGCTTCTCAGACGCTTCCCGAACGTACCAACTTGCGGCAATATTTGCTGTTAGTCGACAGACTGCAAAGGAATACGCCACGTGCTTAAAGGCCTTTGTTCGGCTGGCCAACCAAGTTCGGCCAGCGGTATCCCGTTCTATTGATGCCGTAATGGGAGATGCTGAAGATGATCAGCTCAATGGCTTTCACCAGGTGAGCGAGTTTGAATCGGCTACCTATCTGATGGTTTTTTTTTCCACGTGTTATACGACGTGCGAAAGCGAGCGAAATATTTATCAGCAGAGCTTCGAAAGTCTGTTATGGATGGAATAATCCGTATACACTATACGGACAACATGATTGCTTACTACATAGAGAAAGATGAAGTACTAGCGAACTGGCGTACATATCCGGAGCTGTTGACCTTCGTCAAGTATTTCTCCGCGCAGTGGCTAGATAGCCAGTTTTGGCGGTGGCAGGTATTTCACACCCCCATTGGGTATGCGCCAACCAATAATCCGTGTGAGACATTCAACGCTGTACTGAACAAATACACGGGCCAACGCAGAATTCATATGCAGCGACTGCTAAACGTCACGTTTACCGCCATACGTGACGCGTCCAAACGTACACCACAAGCTGAGAGTGATGTCCAGCCTCCTTCCACCGTGATAACTAAAGCTGCATCGCACATGATCACAACTGGACGTGTGGTCGTCTACGCAACCGATAACCCCACTCTATGTCGAGTCAAGCAGCTGCCGAAGGTCGAGGAGCAGAGTACGCAAGAATCGGAAGAGCTTGATGAGCTGTGTACGGCGATCGACCAACCATTCAGAGTTTCAGCCGTTGAAAACACGGATGAGAGTCATGACACGCTCCTCCTTGGTGAAGCGCTTCTGGTGCGCGAGCAGCGTCTTCGTGCAGCCCAGCTTTCCAAGAATGTCGTTACGTAGTCGCTGTGGTTTGCGCACAGCACGTCCATGCCAGAGAGTGGGTGGATTGTTGATATCGAGAAGTGCATCTGCGGGTGCAAGTTTTACAACAAGTTCAAGAGTTGCTGCCACATTCTAGCAGGACGCAAGGCGAGACGACTTGGACGACCTGGTATCGGTGACTACTCAGAAAAACTATTCAACCACCAAATCCGCATGAAACCGAAGAAGTCACCTAAACGTCAGCGCACACAGCCTCTACTTCCCGCAAGCGATAGCGCAGGCTCAGTTCCTCTTACGAAGACTCGACCCGGGCGCACTCCTTATGCTTCACGTGCACTTGATGTTCAGTTAATCCTTTGCCCTGACACGTAGAATGTTACGGAATAAAATGCATTTTGCTCACTCTCTAAGTCGTCACCAAAGAAAAAATTGTCACTGTCTCTAGTATTACCTATTTACGTGTGCATTTTATCTTTCATCTTCTCCTGCGCTGCTATACTCGCTGGCGTTGCTGTCCTCGCTGGCATCGTCGCTCGCATCCTCACTGTCGTTCTCGCTGACATCCTCGGTGACATCCTCGCTGTAACCCTCACTGCTCTCATCCCCTCCGCGTTCACTTTCACAGTTTCCCCAGCACTGCTAATGCTTGCATTCCCTCCGTCAACCGTGCGAGTCTCCTCAATAGACCTCGCCTCTCCTCACCCCTTGTGGTTGCGCTTAATGTGTTGCGTCAGCAAGTTGGGAATTTCGAAACGGGCATTACATGACGGATATGGACACTTGAGCTCTCCCCTCTCCGAGCAGTTGCGTCGGTGCTTCGCCAGTTGGCGATGTGTGGCCTGAAGCCAAGACACTTATCACAGCGAAATGTTTGGAACACCACCGCCTCGGTCGCGTTTTGCTTTTGGTGAATACCAATAACCCGAACGTAATAATGAAGTCGGACATTGAGTTCAGCATACTTGGCGCCAGCATGAGCGAGATCGCCACGGAAAAACAAAATCGTTCCCCTTTTCAACGTTATTGTTTTGCGCTTCTCCCGATCAGCTTGAACCCCAAAATAGCCTGGATATACGTGAAGGTGGGTATTATCCATGAGCGCAACAATGAGAGAACCATGCACCATCCTGCGCGTCAGCAATGCACGCCTGTTTCAAACGTGGGGAAGTCGTGGTGGACGTGCTGGTCGCGCCCACCGGGAAGGGACTTATGCGCGTTCCATGAGCTCTCCGGAATCTCCCAGTGGACATGGGCATCGTTAATAGCGGACGAAACCACTTCATGAATTGTAGACATAGCGCCACCAGGAGGAGCGGTAGCTTGCATACGATACGGATCCAACGCTTTCGAATACACCTTGCGAAATACCGGTCGGAAATCGATGTTCTTAACCTCGTTGAGCGCTTCCTTACACATCTTTGCACTTATTCCACCACTGGCAGTCACGTATCCATGGTTCCAAAACGTAGCAATATATTTCTTGGACAAATATATCAGCTTCAACAGATAAGGCAGAAACTGTTATTTGAACTGGGGCTCAAAACAAGTTACGCAGCCGCTGCTGCTTCAGTTGACCCGCCTAAGCTGCTACGATCAGCTTTGGGCTGCTGCTGGACGCCGGGCTGCTGCTGGACCTCGAGCTGCTGCTGGTCACCGGGTTGCTGCTGGACACCGGGCTACTGTCGTGTAGGAACACGTCCAAAATGTATATGCACACTTCCCACCAACAACACTCCCTGAGTCCGCGAAGACTCAGTGAGCTTTGTCGGGCAAATAGAACCTGAAGGCCCAGGATCTGCCCTTACGCCGGGTTGGATGTTTCCTCTGTGTACCGTGGTTTCCACAAGCCAACCACCAATACCAGCACCACTAGTCACGAGCGACGACTAGGATGCTCCTCTCACGCAAATATACCTCGCAGGCCCTCAGAAGGAAGGGTCCCAGCCAATCACGGCTTGATACGAGGGTGCCGAAGCTAAACTTCGGTCCGAGAGAATGTATGGAGAGCGTACTAGCTCCTCCAACACACGGCGACAACTCGCCCTAATCAATACACGGCCACTACTATCTCTTGGCCCTGCCCGATGGATGAACACTCGCTACACTAGT
>LGTU01000973.1:0-13851 GCA_001314425.1 Phytophthora pluvialis | reverse complement strand
CTGAGTCCAGCGAGTCGGTACACCGTACAGCCCGGGTACCGTTACTCTTCTAACCGAGTAGCCCTTGCTCTCGGTAACCTGTAAAAGCGCTCGCGCGCCGTCGTCTATCCTTTGGTGGAGGGCACGGGAGGAACAGAGGCAGCTGAACTCAGCTGACCTCCGGAGTGATTGGCTTGGTTGCCAGGTCTCGACGAAGGCGAGACACCGCTGTCCCGGAAGGGTCGAACCGCTGGGGGCAACTCAGCACAGACCAACAAGCGCCGACTAACTCGGCGATTATTGTGTTTGTTGTTTGGATCCACATCTGACGACTTTGTGTGTTTTGCAATACCACAGCTTCATATAATTAACCCTTGGTAAGGTGATTCTTATTCTTTTGTGCCTTACGATCAACGTGAGAGCAGCAGTTGAGTAGAGTGATATCGGGCCAAACATTTCGAAAGGCACTTGCAATCGCTGCGGGGTGATCCATTGATCCAAAGCCAAGTTGTCGGTTGTCATGGTAAAAGTTTGTGACGCACTCCTTCACAACCGAGAACAAGCGAGTGTACGCAAAAAAAATATCAGCTCCGACAAACATGACCGCTCCAGGGCTGAAATCGGTTTGACGATGTGTAGCATAAGCCTGTCGTGCCGAAGTGTACCAACGTCCAGTTCAGAAAATCAATCTTGTATGTTCCATCCGTCATTCAATCCCGTGTGTGCTTCCTTTCTTGTCTTGAAGCAATTCAGATGAATGATGCACCCAGAGATTGATGCACTGAAGGAATCGTGATTGATGTTAGTGCCGTTACGTGCTTGGGAGCGTTTAATGCCCGCGTCATAATCTGTGGTATCTGCTACGGTGCCGACCACTGAAAATGTATCAGCTGCAATATGTCCATCATCGCTGACTTCGACATCGCTTAAGTTACTGGGATCATAGCTGGATTTGGAAGGCTGAGATCTTAAAAGCGATGTGCTATCGTCTTTGTATCCACTTATTCCGTAGCATGATCCATCACCCAAGTTCATCACATTCTCAGAGCAGAAACAATCATTAGTATCGCCGCCATAACTCGAGCTCTGGGTAGCTAGCGGCTGAGTGTGAGAGCTACTTGTTGACAGAATGAATGTGTCATCATCACGTTCCGTTACAAGAGCACGGGTTCGGCAATCTAAATGCAAAGTGCAACCAACAGATGCTCGAACCGTGTACACATGATCGCTGTCGGAATAAAACTTGTTCTTTTGTCTCCAAAGCCTTCATCACGTATATTTTAGGCAAAGACCGACGTGGCTGTCAACCCGAGGTAGGCCAGGCTAGACCAAAGCCAACGGTTAACGACACCGAACGTTGCCGCAGTGCCTACCGGAAGCCGAACCGATAAAGACGGCCAGCAGGAGTATTGAGCGGGGTCGGCTTGTGTTTGAAGATGGAAATTGTGTAATTTAGACAGGTACGAGCTCTCCGGGGGGGCTCATGCGCATCTGCTCCTCGACGTGAAGGTGGGTTTCCTCCCTTTGAATAGTTGTGACAAAAACATGATGTAACCTTGCTCGGCGCTATAGGGTTAAGGCATACAATAAAGGGGTGAGGGGTTTAGCTAAGATGCTAATAAGGCTGTTGTCTTGAATGGAATAGAAATGTATGTGCAGGAGTTATTTACGCTGATGCTTTCTAGTAGGCGTGTTTTGTTCTGACACACCATGCATAATATCCAAAACTACTCTAACGATAGCGGTTTGCCACTATTTTCTTGCGCAAATAGAAAAGAAGATAGAAGGAGGAAATGTATTGCCTAGCAAGTAACGCTGGCACCCCTTTAAAATTTGCTGTCTCTGTTTGCCATTTCTAGGATGGCATGCTTTATCACACTATTTTGACACTATTGGAGGGGGAATTCACAAACTATGGAGTGATCTGGAAACCTTTCACATTTCCAACCTTTAGTGACAAAATACGGAGTGCTGAGAAAACTTGTCCCCGAGACCCGACTATCGATTCGTGGAGGTATAAAGCAAACGCCGGGGCCGCCCAACCGTAGCCTGGCGTGTGACCACATACGGCGCCAAAGAGCTGCAAAACGACGCGGCCAGCAAGGTCTACAAGTGCGAGGTGTCCGTGGCCTCGGGCATGTGCCACGCGATGGCCAGTCTGCAGACGAAGGACGTGGTCCAATACAGGAAGGAGCTGAGCGGTCAGGTAGGTGGCCACAGTAATTCTTCGCCTTCAGCGCTGGTCTGCAGACACGACGCGCTGGGCAATGCGTCTTCTGGGTAGATGGTCGCCGCTATAACTTCGGCCAGCTCGTTGAACTCGTCCGAGGCACTCAACTCCTCCACCACACTTCGTCTTCTCGACCCGGCCAACAAGATCTACAGGAGTAATAAGATATCTGTCCCTAATTCCTCAGCTGCGCGACAAAAGAGCCCATTGACACGGATCGTCTCGGGGACAAGTTTTATTAGCACTCCGTATTTTGTCGCTAAAGGTTGGAAATGTGAAATGTTTCCAGATCACTCCGTATTTTGTGAATTCCCCCTATTGGAGCCACTGAAACACATCTTCAGTAGCTCCAGCAGTTTCGATCAAGTAACGCAGGTGGTATAGTAGCATTGAGTTATCCCTGCTGTAGTTGTAGGTGACAGCTTAGAGATCTACATAGGCAACCTTGGATCGTTCCCAGGGCGTATATTCAAGCAGCGGATGCAGAAAGCTGCAGGTGTTGGTTGAGCTAGTATATGCGCTTCGATTGCCGCGCGCAGCGTCGTCTAGCGGCATGGCAGCACTGGCCGCCTGTGCGCACGCATACACTGTGCATTTTTTTTAGCGAGCAAGAACATGTGCGTTCTTGCTCGCTGAAAAAATGGCCGTCCACCGTGTCGTGTGGTTGCAGGGCCCTTGGCATAGAGCAGCACGCGTCGGTATACTTACGACACGTCTCAAAGTCTCATTAAAGTGTCCATCAAACAGACATAATGTATGCCGCTGAAACCTAGATCGAAACGTGCCACGAAGTATCCAACTCAGTAAAGCTTGAATTCCCCCCCTCTTTCCACAAGCACAAACACACACGAAAGCAGACACTCGCAGTGGCCGAAGCACAGTGCGGAACGCGCGTGATCGAGTGTGCACTACAGCCCCCAGCCCCCAGACCAGACAAACGACCGGCAGGATGGCGTCGCTGGCCTGCATCCAGTGGATCCGCGACGAGCTGGAGGCGCACGGCGACCTCAAGGAGCTCGCGCCGCCGCTCGCGGAGACCAAGTCGCTGTGCGAGTTCGTGACGGACGGGCGCGCGCTGTGCCTGCTGACCAACGCCGTGCTGGAGGGAGAGGCGGACGAGCTGCCCAAGAAGCTGCAGCGCTCGCTCAAGCAGCTCAGCAAGTTCCACGCGCTCGAGCGCGTGCAGTTCTTCATCAAGTGGTGCCGCACGCGCGCCAAGCTGGAGGAGCACCAGGTCTTCACGACCGTGCAGCTGCTGGATGAGGTGAACGAGACGGCCGTGTCCGAGACCATCGTGGCCCTTCGCAACAAGACGCGCCCCGGCCTCAAGGCCGCCAACGCGCTCTCGCAGTACTACCTGGACGGCGACAGCAACACCCGCACGTCATCCACCAGCACGGCCAGCACCGGCAGCTCCAGCGCCAACAATGCCAACCGCCTCAGCTCCTTCCTCAACAAGTTCCCGTCCGCGCCCGTGGTGGCCACCAAGGCCAAGTCGACGCCGCCCGTCAACCGCCGCGCGTCGCTAACCTCGAGCGTGGCCAGCAGCAACCCGTCCCCGCGCCCAGAGCCCGAGGAGCCGGAGCCCGCCGACGAGGACAGCAACAACAAGTCCCGCCTGCGCATCCCGTCCATCTTCAAGAGCACCAGCAGCAGCAACAACAACAACGCCTCGCACACCCCGCGCAGCAGCGTCATCAGCAACGCGTCGTCCACGGCCTCCACCAGCAAGGACGAGGGCCACGACTCGCGCTCGCGATCCTGGTCCAGCAAGCTCTCGGCCTTCTCGCGCAGCGTCTCGTCGTCGTCCAATGCGTCGGCCCCGCAGTCCACGCCCAAGACGCCGTCTGCCGCGGAGATGAACAGCAGCGACACCCCGCCGTCGTCGCCCCCTGCTTCGCCGCACAACCTAGTGAGCATCCCCTCGGCGTTCTCGGCACCGGTTCCCGCCGCCCCCAAGTCGTTGTCCAAGTTGTCGGCTTTCCTCAGCAGTGTCGAGACGACGCCAGTGGCCCCCGCCTCAAGCGCGCCTTCTCGGGATACCAAGACCCCGGAGCCGGCTGTAGAGGCCACGCCAGAAGACGACTCGGAGCCTGCCGTTGAAGACAATCAGGCCGAGGAGGAAGAGGAGCACACTCCGATCGAGGAAGAGGTCCCTGCTGAAGAGGAGGTCGCGAAGCCGGAAGTGGAGGCTGAGCACGAGCCCCTGGAGAAGCCGCCTTCGAGCTCGAAGCTGTTTGCCTTCTTGCAAAAGGTTGAGCCCGCCAGCGTGACCCCGCCCAAGTCGGAGGTGTCTGCCCCGGAAGAAGAGGAGGATGACTTCGTTGCGGTGGAAGTCGAGGAAGCTATTCCTGCTGTCGAGGAGGCCCCTGTCGACGAGGAAGCCGCTGTTGAAGCTGAGAGCGAGGAAGTTGAAGTGGAAGCAGAGGTGCCTCTGGCAACCCCAGAAGTGCCGGTAAACGAGGACGAGCCGGTCGAGGAAGTAGCAGAAGCCGAGGTGCCCCCTGAAGTGCACGATGAAGTGGCGGAGGAAGCGCAGGTGGAAGCCCCGAAGGAAGAGACCTCCGAGGAGGAGGTGGAGGAGGCCCCCGAGGATGAAACCCCGGAGGAGCAGAAGATTGAGGCTGCTTCGCCCGCTGCGGAGGCGGTTGCGGTGTCCCCTGAACTGCTGCAGGAGAGCGAACGTCTTGCAGCGGAGAACGACGATCTGACGGAGAAGCTTGAGACTGTCGAGGCTATTGTCACAACAAAGGACACAGAACTGGAGGCGCTCAAGCAGGAGCTTGAGCTGCTGAAGACGCAATTCCTGGAGGAGCAGGCTAGCGCACTGGAGAAAATTCTGAATGCAGAGAAAAAGCAGGAAAAACTTGGTGCGGAAGCCGCCGAGGCTCGTGCGAAGCTTGCCAAGTCACAGGAAGCAGTGGCCGAGGCGTCCTCGGCCACGAAGGGGGCGAGGGAGGCGAAGATCCAGATGAAGGAGCTGGCCGTCCAGAACGAGAGTCTGAAGGCCGACTTGACGAGCCTGCGCGAGGAGGTGCAGACGCTAGAGCAGTCTGTCCAGCTAGCACGCGACAGCGAGGAGGCAGCACGATACGCTGCTCAGGTCGCGTTCGCGGCTCGTGACTCTGCGGACGAGGTAAACCAGCAATTGAAGGACCAGCTTGCACAGTTCGAGAAGTAGACCCCAGACGATGTAGGCCAAACCGTGTACGCAAGGATCCAAGGCCAAGAGGAGCTTGTAACGAGATGATTAATTTTGGATTGTAATGCGAGAAGCAAATAGCTCTGTTAGATGGAGTCTGTCTGGTACCCTGCGAGGCTTCGTCGCAGTACCAGTGCGCTACCAAATCCTACGATCATAAAGAGGCACACTACGACGGCAAAGAGTCCGAGGAGGTGAAGCGTACTTCGGAGATACGCCTGCACATCTGATGCTGACCATTCGGGGCATTTGCCGCATTGGGCGATCTACAGCAGCAGCACGAAACGTTAGTCTCTGGCAAAACAATTGATGACGTCGCCGCCACGAGCGCGACACGTACATCGTTTTGTTCGAAGCCCTGATCATATTCGGCGTTGAGTACCGTCATGTCTTCGATGCAGCCACTATCGGAGCTCACACTTCCGCCGCTGGACGAGGTGGAGTTGCACGAAACCCAATAGCCGTCGTTCGTGTGCATGGCACCTTCGCACGGGGTCATGTCGGAGACCACGTCGGTGCAGTTGGTACAGCCCGACAGACGTATATCACAGGCCAGCGTTGAGCTCGTGTGCGCGTTGTACGTCGACGCTAGATGGTCCGAGAACGAGAAGGCGCTCACCGAGCAGGTCACCAGTGCAACGAGGCAGCCCCCGAGACCGATGATGTACTGCGTCCAACGTCAACAAAGTCAGCCTCACCCACGCCGCAACGTTTTACACCCCCCAATGAACGTACAATGAGCAGCAGGGATCGGCTCTTGGACCTCGACCCGATGATGCCCAGCACCGACAGCGCGACCATCACCGTCCCGACCACAATAAAGATGATGGCTACACCACAAAGCCACACTTAGTACCCGACCGCGTCACACCCTACCTCGTAGCAACCCCGTCCTCCACCCCGTACCTATCCATCTCTGCCCGGACGTCATCTCATCGTGCACTTTCACCGACAGCCCAAAGACGAAGAGTCCCGTGCCCAGCAGCGTGAAGACGGCGTTCATGACCGACAGCATGCTGCGCATGACGATCGGCACCGTGACGATGCGCACGACGCAGTACATGGAGGCGACGACCAGCAGCATGCAGGCCACGCCGATGGCTCCGATGAGCGCCACGCGGCGCTCCAGGAACTGCACCGCGTCGCTGTACGTGGCGCAGCACGCCATGTCCCGCAGCGCCGCCAGCACGTGCGTCGTCCAGCGGTGCTTGACCCACGACTCGAGCGCGTCCTGGAAGAAGAAGGCGGCGTAGCAGGCAGCGAAGAGCCCCGTGACCAGCACGAAGTCCGCGAAGAAGAAGAGCAGCAGCAGGCGGCTCTTGTCCCTGCCGGCGCCCACGAAGCCCAGCGCCGAGAGTGCCACTACGCAGCCGCCCAGAGCCGCGAGCGCCGCCGCGCTGGCGCCAAACTTGGTGGACAGCACGAGGTGCAGCGCGAGCCCGAGCAGCGACACGCCGCAGCCGAAGCGCAGCAGCGTCAGCAGGCGCAGGAGCTTGCGCGACGGACGCATGGTCGGTGCAAGAATGACCAGCAACAGAGTTGGAGATGGATGCTTTTTTCTGATATTTTTGGCATCCTTTTTGTTTACTTGGTTTTCGTATGGTCGCTATAGTCGAATGATGGCTACACTTTGTGGCTCTTGTGACTTGGACGGAGACGACATGTATAGCAGCATCTCAGCAGGCCAAACACCAAAGCCACAATAGCTAAAGCCACAATAGCTTTGGTGTTGGCATGTTGCGATGCTGCTATAGTCTCCGTCCAACTCGGGTCTATTTCCAGAGCGGATGACCGGGCTGAATCAACTCTTGGCGTCGTCGTCTCTCTTCGTTCCGTGCTCCAGTTCGTCCACCTCAGCTGCTGCGATGAAGAAGCCGCAGTCCGTTGACACCTTGGCTCGCTCTGCTTCGACCTCAGCGTGGACACCGACGACGCCTTTCGCGCCGCCATTGACGACTCCGGTAGATAACGCAGAGGTTTATCCTGGCAGGCGGTCTCCAAGATGGCTACGAACGGCGCGAATAGCTACACTGACACTGGTGCGGGTGCTGCGCAACGCAGGGCTCAGCATCCTCGTCAGCTGGTTGTTCGGCTTCTGCTACACGACGGGCAATGTCGCGTCTGGTTTGCCACCAGCAGAGCAGTCCTACGCTTCGTACGTTGCCGCCAACGGCGCCTGGTTCCACTGCGTGTTTTCGGCGGTTATTGTGGTGATGTACGTGCCTTACCTGACCCCCGAGAAGTTCGTGCTTCGCCCACAACGCAATGCACCGACCCCCAACGGTGAACGTACGTCGCGGACGTTGACGCTGCTCGAGTGTAGCGCCAAAATCTTCCGGGGCATGCTCCCACATCTGATATTTTCCACCGTCGCGGAGGTCGTAGGCTGCTACACGCTCATCAAGCATTTACCCGCATCTGGGCGTAAGTACAAGCCTGCGATGTATATGAACGCGCTGTGGGGCAACTTTGTCATAGCCAGCGCCGAGTACACAGTGCGCAATATCTACAACTCGCAGACTGTTCGCGGCCTAGCGCGTAGACAATTGCGGGACTCGCAACCGGATAGACGAGAGGGGGACCCGAAGCACCAGAGACACCAGTACTCGCGGGTTTCTTCGCTGCGGCGATTTCTAGTCATTTACGCGCGTACTTTGCCATTCATTGTGTCAGCACTCATCGCGATCGTGTACGTCCACTCGATCAGCCTGTTCGCGTCAATCAACCACGAGTCGGAGCTCGTGGCGTTTGCCATCGGCAGCATCGCGCTCAAGCTAGCACTGCAGGAAGTAGCCAAGCGCCATTTACTCGCTACGAAGATGCCGCTACCGCGGCGCAGCATGATTGTACTAGTGTCCACTCCGACGATCCTGGTCGACACGCAGGTGCGGATGCTGCTGTTGCGGCTGCAGGACGTGTCGATCTCCGTCTTGGGCTCTGCGCTGCTTGCTCTCACAGAAATATCCGTGCGCACGTTCAAGTCATTGATGGTACATCGAGAGGTTCGACACATGGCGAAGAAGCGCATCGTTCCAACGCATGCGAATGCTCGGTGTAGGCTCGCCACCGTGCAGGCCACGGGTTCTGTGTCCGAGCGGACCTCGACAAAGAGTAGGGCGACGACGGCCGAGCGACCGGCGACAGAGGAGACGGAAGCCCGTTGGCAGAGGCACCTCGTTGTCCACGCGGCTGAGATCTACGCCGACATGTACGCGGAATACATGGCCATGGGCTGCTCGTACGCGATCATCTTTTTCCTGGGTAACCACCCGCAGTACCAATTCGTCACTGCAGGCGTTCCAACTTCCGAGGCCACGCAGCGGAAGCACCAGCTCCTCCTTTTCGCCTTCCAAGTGAGCGTCGAGGTGGTCGTGGACTTCTTCGCGTGCAACATCGAGGCGCTGCAGGGCGTCGACTTCGGCAACTTCGACCAGAACGACCCGTTCCTAACGTTCTTCATGTCCATGTTGGCCTTCGCCAACGTCTCGATCTCCGCCGGCCTGTACATCCACGCGTGAGTGATGAGATGCGGGTCACGCCACGGTCTCAATGCTCTTGATCAGCAACGCGTTGCACCTGTAGACGAGTGCGTACAGATGCTCAGCGGAGACCGTGGGATGATCGACTTGCAGACGAACCATGAGCCGAGCCACACGGTATCCAGTTTTACGAGCAGCAGAGCTCCGTCGATCCTGGGTCATTTCTGAAAACATCCCGTCGATCACACTCGGAACGCCGACCTGCCGGCCCCAACCGCTCGTGAAGATGAAGCTCCACCGTGCCATTCCGTTGATCGCGATGGTCACCGCACAAGTGTCCGCTGCTTCCAGTTCGTCCTCGAGCAGAGGACTGAATGGCTGGTATCCCTGCTCGGAGTCTACTTTCTCGGACGAAGGAGGCTCTGAAAACCAGGATGCGGAATGCGCTGTGTACACGGCCCCGCTGTGCTATCCTGGTATCTGCGAGAATTCTACGACGACAGTCGACATCTTCGTGAAGCGGGTCGCTGCCCTCAACGACTCTGACGCTGCAACCAACGTTTGGATCATGCAGGGTGGTCCAGGCGCTTCATCTACTGCCAGTACGTTCTCACTCCGTAGCTGGGCTTTGCTTTACCGTTCACTAACTGTACCGCTCAACACTGCGCAGTGGAATCGGCTATGGTGGAGCTGCATTCGCGACTGGATGGAGCTGTGAATGTGTACACCATGAACCACCGCGGAACTGGCCGCAGCACTCTCTTGGACTGTGTCACAGCGCAAGCAATGACGACCGGCTCTCCGTGGGGCAGTGGCATTGATACAACGGAAGTCTCTGCGTGTGCTGAAGACCTGAAAAGAAGTACGGGAACCTGTCGTCGTTCTCAATGACCAGCGCCGCCACGGATATGGCGATGTTCATTTCCAACTACTCGAATGGTGCAGACACCATCGTGTACGCGGTGAGTTATGGTACGGCGTTAGTGGAGCGGTTGATCCATCTCGACCCTCCGGAGGTGACGGGGTACGTTCTGGATGGCGTAGGCACGAGCTCCGGAACGTCTAAGGAATTCGAGTACTTCTCAACGTGGGACGCTGACTTCGGCAACGCTGGCGACGCATTCATGGCCCTTTGTGCGACGCAAAGCGACTGCAGCGATCAATTCACGTTGACGGATCTCCCCACTACGCTTAAGAACTTGCTCACGGCCTTTGACAACAATCCCAACTCGACGTGTGCAGCGCTGGTGAGCACCGTCAACAGCGCCGAGAGCAGCGACCCGGCATCATACACAGTGCGAGAAGCACTGGGATCGCTACTGCAGAGCGCGAGTTTGCGAACTCTCATCCCGCCCGTGGTCTACCGATTGAACCGCTGCGCACCCGAGGACATCGAAGTGCTAACGCACTTCTTCACGGCCTTGAGCACTTACGAAAACTACTCCGACGAGGAGAACGCGTTCGAATCAACGCTGCTCTACTACCTCATCGTGTTCTCCGAGATGTGGGAGAAACCGGAGGTCTCTGCTTCGGAAATGCTGGAGCGGTTCACGAACGCTACCATCTCGAACGGAGGAACGTATACGGAAATTCCGGCGTACTGCGCCTTCTCGAAAGAAAACTCGACGGCGTGCAGTGAACTGGATGTCGGCAACTACGACGCCAACAGTATCATCTACAAACAGCAAGTGTGCTGCTGTTGAGCAGCAAGTTGGACCCGCAGACGCCGCACAAGTACGCCGAGTACTTACTGGGAGCTCTAGACGGCGACAAGAAGGAGTTGATCACGTTCGACTACGCTACTCACGGCACGCTGTGGACGACACCGATGATGACAACAGCGAGACGTGCGGTATGAAGCGGTTGGTGTCGTTTGTGAGCAACAACGGCGACTTGGAGGGGCTGGACAAGGCTTGCGTCAGCGAGATGCCCGCGTTCAACTTGACGGTGCCGCGTGGGTATCTGCACTACTTCTTGAGCACGGATGATGTCTACGACGGGATCTACGATGCCAGTTTGAGCGCGAGTGGATCGACTGACAGCAGTGCTAGCTCGACATCGACGAAGCACAGGGCCCTCTTCATCGTCTTCCTCGTGCTCTTCGTCGTGGCGCTGGTGTAGCTGCTTTCTTCGTGTACCGCTGGCACAAGCTCAAGAAGCAGACGACGAGTAGCAGAGCAACCGACGACAAGCACCTCGAGATCGCTTCGCCAGTTGCAGTGGGCCACTCGTCACCGGAATTGATGACGTCCTTCACGGCACAGCGAGTCAAGTAAACAGGAACTACAGAGAGAGAGGGGGAACACATAACATGAATTACAACGTGTGTAAAATGGATAAATAGGTTCCTAGGATTCGCGGTGCTGTTCGAACACCAAGACCTTCCTCCACTTTTGGGTACACTGAATTAGAGGCAGCATCGCGTATCAACCCGACATGAAAACGGACGACGCTCACCCAGGTCAGAAAGTATTCCGTCGATGCTGTGCTGGACGCAAGCGAAGCGCTAGACACGCTAGACTCGACCATTCGACACCACAACGAGGGTAAACTTTGCCCCAGTTGGGATGAAGCTGTTCCAGGCCATCTCACTGGCGACGGCGATCGCGCAGGCGTCGGCAGCGTCGAGTTCGTCTTCGAGCAGCGACCTGAATGGATGGTACCCGTGCTCAGAGGCCACTTTCGCTGAGGACGGAGGGTCCGGTGATCAAGACGCGGAATGCGCGGTGTACTCTGCCCCTTTGTGCTATCCCGGGATCTGTGAGACCTCAGAGTCCGTGGATTTAACAGTCGACATCTTCGTGAAGCGGTTGGTCGCTGTGGCCGACCCGGAGACTGCGACCAATGTGTGGCTTATGCAGGGAGGTCCGGGGGCGTCATCCACTGCCAGTGAGTCGTACCTATCGCTGTTGACTACCGGTAGATTCTTCTACATCTTCTTGCTAACTTTCCTCTCTCTTGTTCTTGAACGTCTAGTGGAATCGGCGATGCTGGAGCTGTACGCACGACTTGACGGAACAGTGAACGTGTATACTATGGACCATCGAGGTACCGGTCGCAGTACGTTGTTGGATTGCGTCGCAGCACAGGCCACCACGTCGGGCTCTCCATGGGGCAGCTCGATAGAGACGTCGGAAGTCCCAGCGTGTGCCCAAGCGCTGGAAAAGAAGCACGGAGACCTGTCGTCGTTCTCCATGACAAGTGCTGCCACGGATGTGGCCACGTTCATTTCCAACTACTCGAACGGTGCCGATACCATTGTGTATGCTGTGAGTTATGGTACGGCATTGGTAGAGCGTCTCATTCATCTGGGCCCGCCCGAGGTGACGGGGTATGTTCTGGATGGCGTGGCCACGAGCTCAGGAGCTCCTGCGGATCAATTCGAGTACTTTTCCACTTGGGACGCTGATTTCGGAGACGTGGGCGATGCGTTCATGGCTTTTTGTGAGACGAGAAGCGAGTGTAGCGACCGGTTTCAGTCGAGCAGTCTTCCGCTGACGCTCCAGAACTTGATCACAAAGTTCGACAAAGATCCCGTCTCGACCTGCGCTGCACTTGTAAGCAAGGCAAACAGCGAACAGAGCACTGAACCGTCCTCGTACATTCTTCGACGTACACTTGGGTCGCTGCTGCAGAGTGCAAACACTCGAACACTCATCGCGCCTGTCGTTTACAGACTGAATCGATGCGAAGCCAAGGATATCGACGTGTTGGCGCACTTGTTCACGTCGTTGAACTCGTATCTGTCCTACGCCAGCGAGGATGACGCGTTCTTTTCGTCGCTGCTCTACTACCTCGTCGTGTTTTCCGAGATGTGGGAGAAACCAGAGCCCTCGCTTTCAGAGATGGTCGCGCGGTTCACGAATACAAGGATCTCAAATGGAGGAAGTTACTCGGACATTCCTCAATATTGCGCCTTCTCGAAGGAAAACTCCGCCGTGTGTGGCCAATTTGACGTTGGCACCTACGACGCCAGTGGAATTATCTATGAGCGCGACGAGTTCTGGAACAAGAGCGCGACGATTCCTACTCAGGCGAGTGTTCTCTTGCTGAGCAGCAAGTTGGATCCCCAAACTCCGCACAAGTATGCACAGTATCTGCTAGAAGCCTTGGACGGTGATAACAAAGATCTCATCATGTTCGAGTATGCTACCCATGGAACGTTGTGGACGACGCCGATGGTCGCTGGAGATGACAGCAGCGAGACGTGCGGCATGAGGCTGCTCGTGTCGTATGTGAGCAACAACGGCGTCTTAGACGGACTCGACAAGTCCTGCGTGGATCAATTGCCTGCGCTCAGTCTCATCCCGCCGCTTGCTTACCAGTATTATTTCTTAAGCACTGAGAATGTCTACGACGGAGTCTACGATGCAAATTTGGCTGCACTGGTAACTGGTTTGAGCGACGGGTCTGGCAGCATCGTCATGGACGCAACGTCTCGGGAGATCTCGACATACAAAACGGTCTTCATCGTGTTCCTCGTGCTTTTCGTTGTGGCATTAGTTCTTGCTGGCTGCTTCGCGTATCGGTGGTACAAGCTCAAGCGTGAGAAGACGAGAAGCAGAGCGACTGACGATTTACCGGAGGATGTGGAAATCTCGACTCCACCAGAAGTTTCACCTTCCTCACCAGCGCTAACGACTTCATTTTCAGCACCCCAGAGAGTCAAATGAACGAATTGAACGATGAGAACCCGACCTCTATAGTGAAAGGTTTTGTTGCTAGAGCGGCCATTCCAACAGAAAATTCGAAGAATCTTTACATCTCGAACTTATAGTCCTCCCTTCACCATTTCTTTTGTCTATGCTTAACCTTCCGTTGGTTATTGGGAACTCGAACTAGAGTCGAAGGCGCCGTCGTACACGTCGTCGGTACCAAAGTAGCTTTTCCGATAGTCTACTGACACTGTCAGATTGAACGCCGGCATTTTATCCACACAAGACTTGTCGAGGCCCTTCAAC
>LGTU01000972.1:0-17320 GCA_001314425.1 Phytophthora pluvialis | reverse complement strand
GCGATGCAGGTCTCGACAGAGTCGCGCGAGCGTCGTCTGGAGACTCTGCACGTCGTGCTCGAGCGAGCGGGCCTTGTGCTCGCGCTTGGCGCGGTGCTTGCGCTGGTACAGGCGGTCCTGTAGCCGCTTCTTCATGGCGCGCACGGCCCGCTTCTCGGCCAGGTTGGTGGTGGCCAGCACCTGCGCGTTGGCCTTCTCGAGCACGAATTGAAGCTCTTGGAAGCAGCAGTCGGCCGCGGCCACGACTGCCATGGTGAAGGTGTGGGCGGACACGTTACGTGCACGGAGGATTTTTCGGAAATGAGCACCGCCTGACTGGCCGGCGGTCGGCGGATGCGAAGGGGCCGAACGCACAGTGCAAACGTTCCAGCGCGTTTGAATTTCTACGGAATAACTGCACATGACAAAGGCGTTTGTCCGGGGGTGCCGCCACAGTGCGCTTGGGCCAGTCGATGTCAGTGCCTGCCATTGCCCGGTCGCACACGCGTACCCTTCGTTCGCGGCAATTTGCTGTCATGAGCACCCCCGGATGGTCGAGCGTCTCGTGTTTCTGCTGCGCCGAGCCGTTTGGTCGCACCACGCGGCCGGGGACTGATGCTACAGGCCTTTGGAGACCACGAACGCGGCCGGCAGACGCACACTCGCGGCCTCGGGAGGTGGCGAGCGCCGAACGCCCGCGCTATAATAAATGCAGCAACCGGATCAACCGTGCGACGGCGGCGAAGTACACGGGCACCAGGGCGCTCAACCTTGAAGTTGCTATGGAGTTTTTTTTTTTCGGGTCGGATACCTACTTTCCGTGACGACCGCGACGAACGGCAAAAGTCCAGAAACCGGCCGGGTGCCGTGAGACTCGAGTGAGTCGTAGTGGCCTCTCCGTTTGTCGGCAAATTGTCCTTGCCGAGCTCGAGCCGTGGCGGTGTCAGGCCAGCAAGCGCAATGCATTGCAGCAGCGCAGAGCGCGCGCTGCTCCAGCTCTCAAGTGGAGGAAAACCCTTCTTTGAATTGGATGAGTCATCGCCAAATGCAACCATGTGCTGCCAGCGCCGCTTCTCTCGGCGTGGGCAGCGCCGCTTCTCTCGGCGTGGGCAGCGCCGTAATAAATGCATCCCGCCGACGGCCGCAGCGTTTGCGAAGGCCAGGAACGGGCGAGTTCTCGACGCACAGAGCGCATCGTAAGACCGACAACCTCTGGGACCGTTCAAACCGCCGGCTGGAAAATGGGACGGGTTCATGAGGGCCGCTTTGAATTACAGGACTGAGATACGACGCTGCAGCGAAGTTTCTCAGGGCGCGTAGTAAGAAACTCTTTCTTACTACGTTCAAAAGGCATCTTACTACGCTCTTGGCACTCGCTTCGTAGTAAGAAAACGTATCTTACTGCGCTCGCAGGCTCTCAGTTCCAGCAACGATAACAAATGAAGAAGCATGTTACCGGTACGCTTGCATCGGAAGGTTCTGTCGTCAAAGTGTCCTTCCTTGAAGCGCTCTGTCAACCCTCGAGGCAGGCACCCGAGCAGCGTGGAGGTAATTCAAAGGAGCGGCTCGACAAACAAGACGTGGCGAGTGCCACGTCCAAGCGACTGGTCTCATCGGGACATATTCGACTGAGCCAACTATACCGCCGGATTTGGCAAACAGGGAGTGGCCTCGGCTGGAAGAGCCCACAGGACGTTGCAGAGGTGGCACTTCATTCGGGGCTTGCGGATTTTTCAACGAACGTCAGGGAGCTGCAGCAGAGACATCGAGCTGTCCTTGCCCCGGCTGCGACTGAGATGGTGGTTTCATGCGTCGTGTCGACCGATGAAGCAGCTTCTGTAAAGCCTCGCACGCTGAACGCTTCCTACGAACTTGACGAAAAGTGGCAGTGAAAACCATTGGGTTCAAGTGAGTCAGGGCTCTTTTGTTGCCACTCTGGCCTCACATACCATGATGATTTTGGTTCGGAGTGCTGCACAGCCGAGCCTCGGTCTCATTTGCGACCAGTTATGTCGGGTCCAGCGAGCGGTGGTGCAGCCTGGTCGTCTTGATTGCAGGCCACATGCGCGCAGGTTGCAAGACAATTGTTCGAGATTGAGGTCCGATCGTAGGAGGCATTTTGCTACGAGGCAATTCGACTGATGCCTTCGATAGGACGTCACGGACTCGTCTTACTAAGGAAGGTTGTCACCCGTGAAACGTTTTTAGTGGGCAGTGAAGCAGCTCGAGCATTGTGGTGCAGGCGCGACAGTAGCGGGTCTCAATCGAGTCGAAGCAACGTTAGTCACCGCAGACATGGCGCGCTGTTCAGGTGCCTTTGACGAGCGACGTCGATCGTGTTAGGTGCAGAGGGTCTGGTGTATCTGAAACAATTAGGCGCTCGATTAAGAATCCGTCATGTACTGGCAAACCAATGGGCAGGTTTACTGTCTTGATAGCGCCATGGGTGATCGCCGTTAACGCTAACGACGCTCCGTCTCCTGAGTGGGCGCCATTCACCATTCATTGTTAAGGTCGATCACTGCAGCCCCCAGGTAAAAAATAACTGTACCTAGCACTAAGACGATACGGTACTTGTTTCTCATCGCCGAAGGGCGGTTGTCGTCACCTGTGTTGGCTTTCGCGGATGACGCTCATAAACTGCGTGGCCGTTGCACATTGGTAGCATGGCATCTATGGCGAGCGCTCAGCCGTGGGCGTATAACGGAACGTGGTGGTAAGTGCCCAGAGAGGGAGAGAGCAACAGCACGTACTGCTTTGGCGAGCAGAGATAAAAATGCCGAGCGCCAGTAATTGACGCCAAGGCTTTTTCGGGCCCCACGACAACTCGAAAAACATCACTTGATTGACGATTTTGATTTTACTATACCCTTCCCAAGATACGGGTCTCATTTGCGGCCAGTATTTGAGTGATGTTAGAGTTCGCAGTCGGCTAGGCTCAGTACTTAAGTACGAGGCAATTCGACTGATGCATTCCAAAGCGGCTAGAGGTGGCCACGGAGTCCGACTAGGAGCGGGTGTTTGTCGACCGAAACACATTTTGCTCTGCTTCCGCCGCTGCGCACTGAAACAGCTCGAGGTTGTGCTTCATCGTGGGCGACAGAATGCTGTCGGGACCCGACTCGGGTTGCTGCATTTGGGAACAACGGGTCGTGGTGTCAAGAGTCAAGAAATGTCGGGTTGACACCGTTGGTAAGCACGGATGNTGCTCTGCGCGGCGTAGTAGCTACTGCACGCAAACTGCGGTATTCCCGACAAGTCTTCAATTAGATGAAGCACCAGACCAGCGCTCCGTTGGAGGAGGAACGTGCTCGATTGAAAAAATGTAAACCAGAACCTACGTGGCCTATGTCGAGTTTGGAACCCACAATGTACCCGTCGCTACGACTTCAAGGTGCGTTACCGCTTGAAAAACACGCGATGCTCGTCCTCAACTGGAGTGGGGTCTTTGCACAATTCGANCTCGTCCTCAACTGGAGTGGGGTCTTTGCACAATTCCGGCCACACGACGGCAAAGCCTTGGACACCCAGAGTGACTCATGTGTACTGTACTGGCACGAATGGTTTGGAGGTCCATTCGTGCTCAGTTCTGCCGCCTACCGCGTTCTTTTGAGGTGGACCCTGCTCGATTATATGCCATTCACCGCTTGAGGTAGCCACGTTGAAAGCCTAGCTATCTACTCATCGTTTCGTAGTTTGGCATAGGACCGTCCTCCAAATTGAAATGTGACTTGTGAGTGGTCCAACATGCTGCCCTTGCCTTGCTCACGAAGTACGTAAGGCCAAAACATGACAACACAGCTCAGCACAGTCCTCCACTTTTTCCTCACCCCGCGCGAGCTTGATGCCACTTCATCGGGCAAGAGAAGTCGAGTTGCCACCGTGCAGGTTCACGTGGCCACCGTCGCCAACGGGCGGAGAGTGAAAGACGTTGCAATTGATGACCAGCCAAGCCACAACGACGTTGCACTCTGAGCTTGGCTCGAATGGTCTTGTGCTATGCAATAGCACATTGTGCAGGCAAGGATAAGTGGAAGTACACCGTTGATTGGCTGGTCGAGTTGAAGTTGTCCGTTACAGCGAAAGTTGTGTTGTGCCGCTCGAGCGCTGCTATGTATACCGCCCTGCCGAAGGGACTTACTTGAACGCCCCTCACGCCCGCGCGTAGCCTGCGGTCACCCGCCATGCCTCGCAAGAAAAGCCTTCGCAACAACCCTCCGCGAGAGCACGAGCTCCCCGCGGTTTTCCACTTGAGCTTGAAGCTTCGTGGTGGGGCTCAACTGGGCAAAGCTGTCAAGGGCCGAAGCAAGGATGGCAAGGGCAAGAAGGACGGCTCGGGTCGTGAGACGTCCGAAGAAGAGCGGAGGCTACAAGAGTCCATCCGACGCATGGAGATGAACGACTACTTGAAGCGCCTCACGGTGTCCAAGAAGGCTCTGCTGCAGGAGTTCATGGCCAAGGAGGAGCGGATCTCGCGGATGAACAAGCTCAAGATCCAGAACCATTGGCGGAAGATCATGAGGCTGGTCAAGGTGGAGGCTCTGCGTAAAGAGGTGGAAGTTCGATCGCAGAACCACGAGCGTGATGTGGATCGTAAAGACGCCCTCATCCAGATGCTTGATCGAGACTTGGAAGAGGCCGAGGAACAGTTCCAAATGGCGCTGCGCGCTCACCTCTTGAACGTTGACGAGCTCATCGACCTGCAGGATGAGCGGCTCCTGGGCCTGGAGAAGGAATTTGAGTCAGACCTGCGCGAACTCGAGCACGAGTTCCAGACGGAGAAGAACAAACTCGCCGCACAGCACACGATGGAGCGTAACGAACTTCAGCGCATCATGCAGGCGGTGGACCAGCAGGAGGAGGAGCGCGAGGCCGACGCCAAGCAGGAACACGAACAGCTTCGCGAGGAGATCCGGAACAAGAACTTGGAGGACATCAACGTGCTGCGCATCACGCTCGACAGCAGCATCGAGGAGTTGGAACAGCACTTCGAGACGGCACACCTCAACTACCTTCAGAACACCGACCAGCGCACGCAGGATTTCAAGTATCTGACCGCGAAAGACCAGGATCTCTCGCGTGACATCGAGCTCAAGATCCGCAAGATCGAGCGTCTGCAGCAGAGTCTCGCGCTCTGGCGAACCAAGATTGCTCAGAACGTACGCGAGTGCTCGGAGCGTAACAAGGCGCTAGAGGAAGAGAAAGCTGCCATCTCGCACCACTTCCAGACGCTGAAAGCCAAGATGAACCGCATGCGTGAAGACCAACGACGGCGCCTCGCAGATCTATCGCAGGGAGCTCGCGAGGCGACCAAGAAGCTGGACACCCATCTGCAGCTCAGTGAACGCATTCTACAACTTGGGGAGCTCGTACGCAAGCTTGAAACCGAGCGAGAGCGCGTGCTACCCTTTTACCACTCGACTCTGGCCGATGAACGTGAAGCGAACGAGCTCACGGAAAGCGTAAGACTTGCCATGCGAACTGAACTCGGCCGTGAGGAGGAGGAAGCGCTGCACATGCTCGATTTCCAGCCACAAGGACTGCACAATGGTGTCCCCGTCAGCGAGTGGGAATACTTGGATCTCTTCTGGAAACGCCACAACAAGGTTCAGCTCGACGAGTTGGCGTTGCGTCGCGAAAAGGAACGCGTTGCCAACGAGAACCGGGAGCTGCAGACGATCCTGCAGCAATATCTCGCTGGTATATCCGTGAGCCCCACCGTACTGGACGGTGCCAACCCCCTCCTGGTTGTTAACGGCCGTCTACGACTGCACCAGCCTTCAATGGGCGAGGATGGCAAGCCCCACCGCAAACCTGTCATAGATGCCAATCACATGGTCGTAACAAACCGTGTATCACGGTGAAAAGCTGAGCAACGTTGTCAAGGCGGCAGACCTAATGCATTAAAACAACGATATTAGTTCTCTTGAGGCTGTGTCTTGTGCTGACGCCCGAGCAGTTCATGAGCCTCGCGAAGGAGCTTCTTAGCATGCGGCACACGTTTACGGATGATGCCGTGGCCATCCACAAACGTAGCACCACGAGCTGTTCGCGACGAGGTTTCAGAGATCAAAGCATCTAGCCCAAAGTGCAGCACCTCCATCTCTCCTGGTCCCTCGCAAATGAGCATCAACTCACGCTTAGCTCCCCCTTCAGTGTACGTGGCCACCACCGCATGAGACGTCCCGCCTGCAATTTCTCCTCCATCTTCTGCTCCGATTGACAAGCTCAAGCGTCTTACCAAGCTCGGTCCCTTTGTAGCCAGAGGCGTCTCCTTTTCCAGCTTCTGTACGTTTGCAAAGACCATCGCATTTGTCTTCGTGGATGCCGACGAGCTCCAACGCAGCTCCGACGCGATGGGGTCCAGGCGAAAGAGTCTCCAAGCTGGAATCTTGTTCCTTGAGCGAAGTTTCCGAAGCGGTACACCAGCCAGCATCGTCGCTAGGAAATGTGCCAGGCGCAGTGCAGGATCCTCCACCAACGCTAGCTCCTCGAGTGCTAGTCGGTCGTCGTAGATCTGCTGAAGTCCCTGCGTTGTGGCACTGTCAGGCACAGCCGACTCCGCCAACAACAACGCATGCTCGGCACGAAGCAGGAACACACGAAAGACGCGCTGTATCTTCATGGCGGCCACGTGACGCGTCTGGAACTCGCGAACCTCCACGTACTGCCGCACGATGTCAAGTCGAGCTTCCAGCGCGCGATGCCGTGCCGTTGCAGCTACGCTTTGACACGTAGCTGGATCTTGCAGCTTCTGTTGAATCCGCGCTCGTCGCGTTGCTCTCCTTGCGAGAAAGCCACGCACAAGACGCTGGACTAGAATCGCGAGTGTAGCTGAGTCACACGCCGGATGGCCGTAGATGGACGGCGTTTGTCGACGTATTGCAGGGCCACCACCGTAGATAAAGTGCCAGTATCGCCAGGTGCTGCCGTTCACACAGCGATAGTGTTTCGCTGCCACTAGATCTTCCTTCGGGCGGCGCGACAACGATTCGGGCGTTGGCAATTCGAACAAGTTCTGGTTCGTGATCGGTCCTGGCGGGAGCTGGTGTGTCACGACGAACCGCTTCCACGAGGAGATCCAGCTACTCTGCACGATGAAGAAGATGTTCTCCCCTCCGCTTCTGCTTGCTCGAGAGAGGACATCCACCGCTAGAGCTTCTTCTTCGGCACGGACACGAGTCACGTCGATCTCGAGAAACGCCATCACTTCGAGCGAGAAGACCCCGCGAGTAGCGAGCAACGTTGTCACTCGCTGCACGTAGCTGGCAAGTCTCCGAGCACGTTCAGCTGGCGGCAGGCGCAACGCGTAGACCCAGTTCCGTTCCGGCAGCTGAGGCAGCACCGGCAGCTTGGCTTCCAGTAACTTGTGCAGTACCAGGAACTCGCTGTATCGACGGCGAACGACGTGGCGGCGAAGACAATAGTGCACTCGCAGCACGAAATTCGTGTAGGGTAGTCGTCCCGCTTTCTGTGCTCGCTCCATGGACGCGATGCTCACGTCCAGCATGGCACTAGCACGTTCCTTTGTCTCGTTATCATTGGCTTGAGCATCCAGTGGGCGTAACTTGGGGAGCAGGTCCTCTGCTCGATACTCTACACCACTGAGCAACGGTAGTGAACACAGGAAGCGATACGCCACTGCTTGGCGTTGAAAACGTTCGCCTCCGTCGTCAGTGACGTTGATCTTGAGAGCAGCGGGGTCACTGCTGACGACCAAGTCGCTGGTCTCCGTTGGGACGTGGCTCAAAACTCGATTCAGGCAGATGGTTCGAAACCGAGAGACGACCTGCCCCTCGGACGCTCCGACTGGAAGCTGTAGCTCCTCGAACGCGCGCGCCGTCACCTCCTTCACCTTCGCAAGAGGCAAAACAGCCATGAACACACTATCTCACTCGAGGTTGATACACCAGCGGCTACCAAAGATCCGCTCGCGACGATTCGTCACGTGCGACGAGACCAGCTCGACATGGCTGCACTCACGTCAACATGAACAGCGTTGTACCATTGATCAGCTGCAAACACGCCCTCAGTTCCTACAGTACCTCTTTGTAGCCGCTTCTAGTTGCCGACATTTTCACTGGATCTCCACTTTTTTACTTGGTGTCTCCATCGATCTCGAGCACGGTACGGATTTCTTCAGGGGTGTGCTGCAGCACAACTCGACGGCTGCGCTCGGCTGACGACCAGGACGAGGACGAGGACGAAGACACCGGCTCATTGCCGGGGATGTACCCGTTCCTCGCGTCGAACACGAACTCGTGGATGAAGGCGTACGTACCGGCCAGCGTCGCCGAGGTGAGCGCGCGGGTCTTGTCACCCAGCGCAGGCTGCGCGAGGCTGTCCAGCTGCGGGAACATGAGCGTCATGAGCGCCGCGCAGAAGTCGCCCATGACCCGCGTGACCGTCTCACCGTCGAGACCTGGCGTGTCCGCTGGCGACGTACCGGGATCCCTTGCAACAGCTGCGTGGCTTTGCTGGAACTGCTGGATGCGCTGCAGCAGTTCCGATACACGGCAGCGATCCATCACGCGCGTCGCCTGTAGCTCGCTCAGATCTCGCAGCCAGCGGTCCAAGTCCCGGCCCATTCCCGTGTGCCACTTGGCCACTTCAGGGAACCGCGCGAGCGGCGCTTGCAGGCAGCTGAAGTTGTTGATCCGGAACACGAGTGCGTCCACTGAGTCGAGGCCTGCCACACTGCGCTGACACATGAGCTCGACGGCTGATAGAACTCCGTCGAAAAGCGGCGCCAGGTCCGCCTCCTTCTCTTGCTCCGGCAGCAGCGAGGTTTGGAACACTTCAAGCAGCGCCACCAGACGGTGAGAAACATCGAGAACGACGTGCGTAGCTGCGAGACTGGCAGCATAGTCCTGTGCGGAGGCCGCGACGGCGTCTACAAGCTGATGGAACTGGCGCCGGAACGCCCCATTTGCGGCGTCGCGGCAGTGGCGAAGAGCACGCGCAACGTCGGCGTGTGCAACAAGGTGGTCGAACTTATGGTGGTAGAAAGCAAGCAGATGTACCAGCTTGTAGGTGATCACGATGCCGTGCGGGGAGCTGAGAGTCTGCTCGACGCGCACCTGCAGCGGCCTTGCTACACCGTCAAACGCTCGCCCGACCATGGACGTGCAGACTTCTTCTGCAGCGCCATCCGCCACCTTCTCAGCCGGTAAAAAGCTGTTTCCTGGTGTCGAGAGATTCGCATCGGTAGGCGAAGACTGGGAGGGGCTAAAATCGACGTCCCCATCGAAAAGCACGCGGAAAAACTCGCTCTCCGTCGCAATCGATTGGTGGACCCACGCCAGCATATCCCCGCAGTAGCGCACCGGGTCGTGTGCGTGCATCTCGATAGGCCGCGGAATGCCGTTCGGCCCGCCCACCGTCAACGCCATGATGAAACGCCGCACGATCAGCGACCGCCGCGACGCCGTCAGACACTCCTTGCAGTAGCTGCACACACAACACCATCAGTCAAATAAATAGCCGACCACATGACAAAAGCCACTCCACGTACTTGTAAAATTCGGATCGGTCACTCAACAGCGCAATGGCTCGATGCAGCATGTTGCTGGGCTCCCCGTCCACTTCCGCGCACTTCCTCGCCGTCCACTGGTACAGCCTCTCGAACCCAGCCTCCTGGTACCTGCCCACCGCATCCAGCAGCTCCAGTCCGCAGCTCACGTCGCCCGCCGCCACCAGCTCCTTGCAGTCCGCCTTCACCTGCTGCACGCGCTCCAACGTGCTGAAGAACGCGTCCATGTCTTCGTCTGCCAGCTGCTCCGCGTACAGCGCGCGCACCTCGTCCTCTGTCAACTGGTAGCGGTCCAGGAAGGCCCTGGCCTGCTTCCACTCGCCCTGCACCTTGTCCCTGCTCCATAGCCAACACGTCCATTAATTTCCAAACGTACCACTTCAACATGAGCCTACCAGATTCTAAATTTAGAATTTGGTCGAACCTCTTGGCCGCTAATGCCGCCGCCTCCGTCTGCACCTGCTGCGTCTCCCTCTTGGTCGTCTCCAGAAACTTATGCACGCGGTCGCACTTGTCGTCCAGCGCGTCCACCTGCTTGGCCAGCGTTGAAACCTGTTCTAGTGTGCGTTCTAAACCGGCCAGCGCCGTCTGAGCCAGCGCCAACTGCTGCTGTTCCAGACTCGAGCGCAGATTGCGACGTAGCGTGGCCAGCGTGGGCGTCTCCGGGCCCGCGGACGCGTCCAGCTGCACGAGCGACGTGCCAGAGGAGGCCTCGTCCGCCACCAGCGTCCGCAGCAGCGCCTTGGTGGCCTCCAGCTCCGCGCGGGAGCCCAGGAGCTTGTGCACGCGCGCCTGCAGCGCCCCGGGCGGTGTCGCTGTCGCCATGATCGGAGACTGTACGAGTGTGCGTAGATAAATATGCTTTCGTAGAGGCTGTGTATGATTTCCCAGAGGTTGTGACTTCAACTATGGCAGCCATATATCACTAAGTACGAGCAGCTTTTTAGTTGTATCCCGAACATGATTCCCCTGCCTGCACGGAATTGTGGCGGTGGATTGTAGACAACCGTATATTAACACGTTTCGACAACGACGGCGTCCTGGACATGCTGGAGAGGAGGACCAACTCGCGGTGCCACGAACTCGACCTCATTATCAACGAAGCTCGCCGTCGTCCAGCAGAAGGAAGCATCACCAAGCAGGTGCAGCTTTGCCGTGACGGCGGCCAGGATGCAGCCGCTGTGGTGGAGTTCAGGTATGCTCGCTTATTGCCATTTGGCGAAGATGCTACCGCGAAATCTATATGGTAGATCATCGAACTCGGCGGGGTACAAACACTCGCATCGCCAGGAGCGCGTCCGATATGGTTGGACTCGTTTCTCGTCACACCGTCCCGCTTGGAGACAAGGCCAGCGTGAGTTCAGATGTCCACACGGTGATCAAGCGCTTCACCGTTGCGACTGGTATGGTCGTTTTGGTAGAATCCTATTCCGAGTGGTCGATCAGATATCCCGCTTCTGAGCTGTTGCGGTCCACGACGGAGGAAGGAGGTTGGGTCGTCGTGCACGGTGCGACTCAGCGAGCTTCTCAACTCCGGACATCGCTGAAGCTTCGACCAAGCGAGTCCAAGGCCGACGGCAAAGCGAAATCGTTGGCCAACACGATGGTTGACGTCGTCATTCCGTCATTTCGCGATATCTTGAGTTCGCACCATCAAAGCGTTGAGAATTTCTTGTTGGACACTGAGCGGGGGGCAATAGGAAAAGGTCAAAGGAATCCCTTGAAGCGAACGGCTGCCAGTGAAAGGTTACGACTTACCGACTTCAGTTACCGGGGACGTCGAATTGATTTGATTTGAGCTGTCCAGCAGCCGCCTTTCAGACCACTACTGCTATCCCAGTATAATATATCAACTACTCATTCTACTTCAAGTACTCCTGGTAGTGCTCCGTTTAGTTGGCCCACGTAAGCACTTCCTTAAAATATAGCAACAACACGTGAAATTCGCCGGCATATCCTGGTAGTCCTTCGTTTACGTGGATATGATCATTCCATTGATGACCCTTGAGCTTCTCTACAACGAGAATGGTCCCTTGCGACGAAATGCGCTCAAGAAGTTCCTCCGTGACGTCCAAGCCGGAGTCTGCATAGAACTTCAGTCTAGAGGCATGTACGTCCAACTCAGCGTCCGTAATGAGGTGTTGTATGAGGAAGGAATATGCGTCTGCTCGCAGCACACGATAAGGTCCAACCCAGGTGACAAGTAGCTTGTTATCACTCTTTTCATCAACTCTGGATCGTAACACGAAATCACCTTCCGAGAATTTAACCACATTTTCCCTACGCTCTTTCTTCTTGTTCAACAGTCTTTGCTTCAGGCGTTGGTCTTGCACAACCTTGTGCATATCCTGAATATTGCTTCGTACGTCAGCGAGGAATTGGTCGATACGACCACTTGCGGACACCTCTTGTGATTATCCAGTATTCGACAGGTAGAGCTCACGAAGAGGCGTTCGGCATGGCAGCCCAGTAAATAACTCCACAGGGCCTCAATTGCCGAGTGAGGGTACCGCAGTATGATTCCGACTGGATTGCGCCATCGGAATCAGGTACACCCTGTATGCGGATTGGCTATGGTTGTAGCCAACAGGATGGGGTCTAGAACTACTCAGTATTAATATAGTATAGTGGAACTAATATACAGCAGATGTACGGTGGTTGTGGAGGCCACGCGGTCTCCATCCACCCGAACTGCGGGGCTCACTCTACTTCTAGCCGCCCTCCCCCAAAGATATACGCTTCAAGATACACTGGTAGCACTTGTTGGTCCCAACAACCTGATCCAAGGAGCCCATGCCGACGAACGCACAACTACGCGCATAGATCGACAGGCTGAATCAAGCGATGGCGGAACGCACGCGAGTGCCTAGCAACCTGTCCAAGTTCACCGGCAAGCGAGGGGAGGACGCACGCGAATGGCTGTTTCGGATCGAGAACGCCTGCCGCATCAACGGAATCATGATCGAAGACGCGAACACGCGTCTACCAGGTACCCCTGGGTCTGCGATGGAGAAGCCGGCATCAGGTTGGTTCCTGCACTGGTCTTCGATGACGCGAGTGGAGGAGCACACATGGGGGGTATTCCGTTAGCATGTGCTCCAACACTTCGAGGCGTTGAACTACCAAGCCGTGCTACGTGAGAAGCCACAGCGCATCAAGCAGACTACGGATATCGAGACCTACAACGGCGAGTACTCGGCTCTTATCTTCCGTGTGGAAGGTATGAGCGTGATCGACCAAGTTCTGCAGTATGCTAACGGTCTCAAGTAACGGACTCGTAGCTACGTCAAGCTTGAGAACCCAGAGACGCTGAGCGACGCTATGGACTTGGCTGTCAAGTACGAGGTGACCCACTTCGTGGACGACATTCGCGAACGTCCGGTTCGTCACGATAAAGCGAAGTTCGCTCGTGAACCGAATCAAAGCAACGGGAAGTCATTCAAGGGGAAACCTTTCCGAGGCAAGGGTCGCTTCAAACCAAGCTCGAATCCCAGTCGTGCTGAAGACCGTACCTGCTATTTCTGCAAGAAGCCTGGCCACATCAAGGTCGACTGCTTCGCGTGGAAGAAGGAACAAGCCAAGCAGGGAAACGAGCAACCGCGTCAGTGATAGAGGGTCCTGACATGGTCGAGAAAGTAACCGGAACATTTAAGCTTGATAATATCAGTCTTAATGTTCTGTGTGAAAACCCTCTCGTCTACAAGTCGCGTCCACTGTTCGCTGTCAAAGGCGAGATCAGCGTGGCCGACAAGATGTTGAAGCCATCGAGGATACTTCTAGACTGTGGTGCTACCACGATCTATGTGTCCAAGCGGTGGGTAGTCGAGAACCAGCTCCGTACAACGAAGTTCAACCACAAGAACATCCGAGTGAAGCTGAGGGACAACCAGATTGTGGAGGCACAACTGAAAATACAACCACTTTGTGTCAAGGTGTCGGGTCTGGACGAGGTGTACGACTGTGTTGCTGTTGTCTACGCCATAGCCGACGAATTTGACTGCATCCTTGGAATGCCATTCTTCGAGGACATGCAGCCACAAATCGACTGGAGAGGTCGACGAGTCGAAGGAACGCGAATGAAGACTTTGCGCTGGGAACGAGCAGGCGAGACCTGTGGACCGATCGAGGAAGGCGGACCGGTGATTGTCTCCGGGCTTCGGAGATCAGTCGGGGCGAAAGGCCTATCGGCGAAAAGACCCGATTCCTGTCGAGATACCGCTGGAAACGGATGTGAAGTCCCAAGTTAAACCCGCTCGAACTACAGAGCAGAGTGAAGGCCCAAGTGTTGTCTGCGGACAACAAGAAGAACCGTTGGTTTGTGAATCAGCGGCAATTGGAGAAAGATTAAGATAATCTCCAAGAGGTGGCGCTGGAGATGAAACAGGCTCCAGTTGCTGGGGCAAAGACAGCGTCGTGGAGAAGATGTTCACGATGGGTGTCGTTAACGAGACCGGTGTACAGACAAAGTACATCACTCGGGAAAAAGTTGCGGAAGTTCCTAAGAATCAAGACCAAGTCGATCGACGAGCTAGACTTCATGCTGGTTCTGACGAACGAGATGATCAAGAGTGTTGCGCGTTCAATACAGCGACGCGACCAACCCGACAATAGAGAGATTTCGAAGCTGCCAGTTTTCTTAGTCCATTCCCGGTCGTGAACACGGACGCGGACTCGACCAGGAAATAAAATTTCAAATTTCGGAACAAATTCCACTTTGTTTCTATAACAGCTGTCATACATTAATTAACAAAGGTCGCGTACGCCTCCTTCTAACGTATGGCTCGCGCTCCCCGAGTGCCTGCGGCAAGAACGCAACACTTTGCTTTTGTTTGCCAGCCTACTGTAATGCCAGTTTCGCGAGAAAGCCAACCGGATCCCCCTGAATCTGCCAAGGAGAGTGCCGTATTGATTTCAGCCTCATCGGCGGCGAGCAGTATGCTATCAAGAGAGAAGACTAAGCGCAAAAAGTTCAGCAAGCAGGACGATCTCATCCTTCTTCGCCAAGTCAACGCAAATCACCCATTTATGTGTGCTCGGGGCGGGCTCATGGATGCGTGGGCTGCTACGGCTAAGAAGGTGAAAAGCGTTGACGGCTTTATCAAGCAAGATATCACAGGAAAGTCTGCCCAGGCTCGCTTCAATGTGCTCCTCGATAATCATCGAGCTAGTGAGAAGAAGGCTGCTGCTGCGTCCGCCATTTCGGAGGAGTATACGGAGAAGCAGCAGTTGCTAGACGAGCTCGTCCTGGCTGTTGACGAACATGTTCGGGCAGAAGCAAAGCGAACGTTGGCAGCGCGAAAGAAAATTGAGGTGGAGGAGAACACGGGCAAGCTGATGCGCGATGAGGCGGTTTCGCGCTTAAAAAACGCAAGGAGCGCAGCGCTGAATCCGGCTCCGATGTTAACTCTCCGCGCAAGCCCACCATTTACGAGCTCATGCGTGAGGACAACGAAAAGGATCGACAACTGCGCTCAGAGCAGTGGCAGCAAGAACAAGAGATGCATCGTCGCTCAAAAGAGTTGGAGATTCAGGACCGCAAAGAAGAACGTGAGTTTAAAATTTGTCTGGCTCAACTGGAAAACGACCGTTTTGAGAAGCTCCTACAATTGACGGTGCTCAAGGGACAGGGGTCGAACGGAGTCGGCGACTCAAACAGCTTATACTACAGCAGGTAGTCGCGTAGGCTTGGAGGTCGCAATCCAAAGTACTGGCTGATTTGGTTGCCACCGTAGTAACAATTGTGACAGTTGGTTAAGAGCATGGCAACTTTAACAAACTTACCCACGGGCGAAAGGCGGACCTTTTGCTGTTTCTTAAAGTCGATGAAAGGCCACATCGTCTTCATGCACTTGAAGTTTCATTCAACGGCCTCCCGAAGGCTACTCATCTCGCGGTTGAACTCATTCTCAGATTCATCTAAGCTGTTGCCCTTGTATCCGCTCACGATGTTCTTCCGTACGGCGTACGCTGGATCGCCATACAAAAACCTTCCTTCAAAAACTTCGCGATGGCTGTCAAAGTACTCGAGTAGACCGCTTTCACGTAGCATCGCGCTGTCATGGCGGCGTCCTTCCATCAGCCCCCAAAAGTGAATGCACATCCCATCCGGCGCTGTCACTGCTTGGTAGTTCAAACAGTGATAGCGCTTGTGTCCGCTGTAGAGATGTTTCTGGAGATTTTCACCGCGCGCACCACCTGGGCGGGGCGCAGGACGACAGACTGCCAGTTTGGTTCCGTCAGGGAAGCCGAATACGCCATCGGTTGATGCCCCCTTTGCTTTGATCGCTTCACAGTATTCATCCATGCGCGCTGCAACCACAGACTCTGCCATAAAGATCTTGTCTTTGAACTCGTCGTGTACATGGTCGATCATGTGCAAGAATACCCGACACAGCCATGCTCGTCCGTGTCCAAACGTCTTTATCATGTCGTAGTACCGTTTCGAGTACGCGAGGCGTGCCAGCTTGACACACAACGCGTCTACATCTCTGCACGAGTCCCCACTTGCTGTCACAACGACCTCGGGAACGCGAAATAATAAGCACAGCTCGCGAACTCCAGCAACGTCAAAGCGAAACTCCAGCTCGCTGTTTACATCAGCGTAGCTTGCAAAGTCGAACCTGACTTTAGGGATTTCAGGGCGCTCAACGTAGTTGATCAAGCACAGGAAGCGTAGTTTCTTCTTTGGGTCCATGTATTTGTTCTGCATGTCGTACAAGCGCAACATATCGGTCTCGTTAACCATTGCTTCTTATGCAGGCGCCAGTAAATATGGCCAACGAGACGGTGTTACGCATGATGCCTCTGTTGGCGGCAGTGGCAACAACCAATTATACGGTCCGCAGCTGAGCGCGCGACCACCAACACAAGCACGTTACTGTTGGTAGATGCGTCCACAGACTTCTTGCCGCTGGGGGGCGCGGGCGCGGACACCACCACCAACACGGAGACGCGGGGCACTTGCTGCGGAGGGGCGCGGTCGGACTTTTTGCTTGGGGTGGGCGAGGGCTCGTCCTCCCCCCAGTCGATTTATTGGTTGTGGGAGGTTCCTAACCGGAATAACCATTCCTAAGAATTGCAAACTCCCAGGACTATCTGACCGACTATTCTTGGTTCTAGCACATAATCGCATCTTTATCAATGATGCCTGCGATAGGCGCCTATCGCGCTTTTGTGCAGTCTTCTTTTTTACCGATTTTTCGCCTATTGGCAGTCTCGTTTTGGTGTATCGCACTGCTTTTTTTGGGTATAACGGGTGTACAAGTTGCCCAAATATTTTATTTGGTCCACTTAAGGTTCGCCTACGGATAGCCGTACCATACTGAATCCAAGTCATATCTCCATACACTATTTGACTAGTTCACGGACATAGACAGTCTACTCAACCAACCAGAGTCCAGCAAGTCGATTGCAATCAATATGACACATAGAAAGCTGAAAACTTCAGAATCCCAGTTTTAGCATACGAGGAACATGATGCCACCACTCCCGTGTGGCATAGACGGGCTGCTGTGACTCTTCTCAACACTCTGTCAGTATCGCAGCTACGGAGCTGAAAAACTGGGATTCTACGTTTTAGTATACAGGAAACACGATGTCACCACTCCCGTGTGACATAGACGGGACGCTGTGCCTCTTCTCAACACTCTGTCAGTACAGCAGCTACGAAGCTGAAAAACTGCGAATATACGTTTCAGTATACGAGGATCATGATGCCACCATTCCGGTGTGAGTGCGGTACAACGAACACTTAGACCTAAAGCTGCGAGAGCTTGAGCAGAACCAGAAACAATTAGAGGAGCGACTTGC
>LGTU01000971.1:0-13907 GCA_001314425.1 Phytophthora pluvialis | reverse complement strand
TGGCAAGAGTGGTTCCGTGAAACGTTGGAGAATTCGGCGGAAGCTAAGAGAGCGAGCCGCGACTTCCGCAAGACTGTGTCCAGTGTGATTGACTCAGCAGAGGCCGTCGTCAAGCCAAGTTGGGTGTCCGCCGCGTCTGGCACGGATGAGAACGAGTCTAAGGCCGGTGCGCCTAAGGACAGTTTGATGCTCGAGGAAACGGTTGCTGAGAATCTAGTATGTACGGTTGGAGTAGATGAAGGAGTCGTCGCTTCGCTGGAGGGAGATGCTGTGAGTTCGGAGCTAGTGGGCTCAGCGGAGATGCAGGCCGCGAAGGTGAGGACCCTAGCTCTGTTGGCGGTGTTCCGAATGCTGAAGGAGGCCAAGACGGGCGCTCACGCTGCCCACGGTCCGAGTTCTTTGCCTGAAGACGGCACGGGGACGATTGATATTCCCCCGCTGCGAGACAAGGTGCCCGAGCTGGATTGGGAGCGGATTCAGTGGCATGCCGACAAGGAAGTGGAGGCTGGTGCTCTCCTCGGTCACTTTTGGGATAGTCTAGTAGACTGGGTGGAGGACTACTACGCTGAAAACGCGGCTCTGATTTGGAGAAAGCTGTGTGATCGGACAAGTGGGTCAAGGACGCCGAGTGCGAGACGTCGACGCCGTCGACGAGCGTGGAAAGTAGTGGGTTTTGATTGTTCATCGCTGTACCGGGGCTGCGCAGAAGCTCTGGGTGATTTTGAGTTGCGGCCGGAGCGTGAAGACGACGCATCAAACTATGTTCAGTTTGGTGGTCCAGAACGGTTTGACCCAAAATGGACGGAGCGTCCGGGGCTTATTGAGGTCGTCACGGTCAATCTGCCGAACGGTTTCGGAGTGTGTGACGACGAGGGCGACGTTGAGGTGCCTCGCTTTGGTGAAGGCGGTCGGCACGTAGTCTGTGCGGTGGGGAACTTCGAGGCTTTCTCTGGGGGCTACACTGACTGTCTCGCATCCCAAATGCTAGTTGATACTAAAGCTACGCTGAGTTTGGTAGATCGGCAGGTGTTGAAGCGCCTGAGTCGAGCTACCGAGCCGCTGGAACCGTACGAAGGTCGTGTGAGGAGTTCGTCGGGACATCGGCTGCGTATTCGGGGTTGGATACGTCGGCCTATACGGGTGGGGACGCTGGAAGTGTCTATGCATCTACTCGTATCCGACCGCTTGCACGTAGACACTATCCTAGGTGTTGACGCTCTTGGAGCTTTTGGAGCCGTCATTGATGTGGCGGAGCGAAAGATGACGCTCAAGAGGACTGGCGATGTGTTGGATCTCGGCGTCACGGTGGTTCAAGAGACGTTCATGGCCACGATGTCGAGCTCGGTGCGACTGCCCCCTCAAGGTCAAGCGGTAGTGGTCGCCAATGTCATTGGTGACATTGCGGAGGAAGCTACGGTTCTAGTGGAAGGATCGCTAGGACTGCCGCCTACGCTGTGCGTGGCGCGTTCGTTAGGAACGGTTACGGATGGCAAGGCCCTGGTCGAACTGTGCAATGCGTCGACCGAGGAGTGCAGGATTCGGAAGGGTACGGTTGTAGCCTCTACATCCGTGATTCCCGAGTCTGCGTTCGGCTTCAAACAGTCGACGAGTGCCGAAGGGTCGGCTGAGAGCGAAGTTCCTAGCGAGGGTACGGAGCCTGACGGTGCGATGTCCGTCGCTGAGGAGCGCGATGAGGGCACTGAAGAACGAGTGGAAGCGTCCAAGCCCGACCTCCCCCCTGACAAGGAGGACGGCTCGGAAGCGGACGTTTCGGACTCGGATCTGTCGGTGGAGCAGAAGGCTTTGTTCCAGAGAGTGCTAGACCAGTTCGATAACATGTTTGTGGGGTCGTCGAAGAGACCTGGACGGACGGAGTTGCTACACTCCAAGATTGACACTTGCGACAGCCCGCCGGTTAAGTCGCAACTGCACCGCGTATCGCTTGCGGAAGGCGAAGTAATGGAGGCAGAGATCGACCAGTACCTGGGCTTAGGGTTCATACGTCCCTCGAACAATCCGTGGGCTAGCCCGGTGGTCACGATCCTGAAGCCTGACGGGGGGATTCGGTTCTGCATCGACTACCGGAAGCTGAACGCTGTGACCGTGAAAGACTGCTATCCTATGATCTTGATTGATGACATCCTGGACGTCTTAGGGGATGATCAGCTGTCCTCGACCATGGACATTGCGTCCGGGTACTAGAACGTCCCGATGCACGAGGACAGTGTGATCAGGACGGCGTTTACGTGTAAATACGGTCTCTACGAGTGATTAGTGATGCCCTTTGGACTCTGCAACGCAGTGCCGGCGTTCGAGCGTCTAATGGAGACGGTGCTCGTCGATCTGAAGTGGCGAATCTGTTTGGTGTATCTGGATGAATGTGTCATCTTTAGCAAGGACCGTCCGTCTCATTTTGTGCGAGTGTGTCAAGTGTTGACAAGGCGGCTTTAAGCTGAAGATGAAATAGTGTCATTGGGGACGGAGCCAGGTTGCTTTCCTGGGGCACATTGTGACGCCCTCGGGGATCCTGCCCAACCCGGAGAAGGTGAAAGCGGTCATGAACGTGCAGCGACCAAAGGACCTGCATGGAATTCGGTCTTTCTTGGGACTTACTAGCTATTTCAGACGGTATATCCCGGGGTACGCCTTGATTTCGGCGCCTCTGGAACGGTTGAAGGTGAAGGACGCTCCGTTTTCGTGGACGGAAGACTGCGAAGCAGCGTTCCGTCAGCTCAAGCGTGCCCTGGTGAAGCCGCCGATACTGGTCTATCTGAACGGCAAGAGACGGTTCAAAGCGTTCGTTGATTCCTCTCGCTATGCGGTCGGAGCGTGTCTTATCCAAGACGTCGACGGTCGGAATCGGGTCGTGGCCTACGCCAGCAAGTTTCTTACCGGTTCACAGAAGAATTGGATCAACAAGCAGGATGGCATCTCGGAGATCGAGTGCTGGGGTGTCGTGTGGGCGACGCAAAAGTTCCGTTGATACCTGGACCAGCGGGAGTTCGACCTGTATACGGATCATCAAGCGTTGACGTGGGTGTTCAGCCCTGGGAACCGTACTACGAACGCCAAGTTGGCACGGTGGGCCATGGAGCCTCGAATTTGCAGTTCAAGGTGCACCATAAGCCTGGGGCTAGTATGGGGCACGTTGACGGGCTGTCGTGGTTGCCAGCCGACCGAGTGGATGCGTTGACTATGGCTGATCTGCTCAACCCTAAGATTGCTGAGCAGGACGTGGGTCCAGCTTCGGTCGGGGAGCCGGTTCGGTCCGACACGGGTGTGCACGAGCTCGACTACGAAGATGAAGACTTCGAGGAGGAAGGCGATGGTCACGTGGATGATCCCGAGACGGAACCCACGCAGGGAGAAGCCGTGGACGAGGCCCCCTCGAACGCCGAGTAGGAGTCCGTGGATCGATTCGGGTTGGACCTCAAGCAGTTCGTGGACGAGCAGCAGAAGGTGCCGTGGGTGAAGGCGCTCGGAGCGTTCCTACTAGACGGAGCGTTGCCGCTGGATCCGTCCCTGAGAGCTCGTGTAGTGGGAATGGCGTCTCGATACGAAGTGGCGAACGGTCTACTCTTGAGGCGTGTTGATTTGCCTACTAGAGTTGGTCCGGCACGGTCGCTAACCGATCCGGTTGTACCGTTGCCTTACGTCGAGACCATGCTTCACTACTGCCACGCGGACGTTTTCTCGTCGCATTTGGGTTTAACGAAGACTTTGGAGACGGTGAGGCGTCATGCGTTCTGGCCTGGATGGCGGAAGGACGTCGCTGAGTATCTGCGTGAGTGCAACCTGTGCGGTAGTGGGAAAGGCCCACGACCGTGGAGAGCTGGTCAGATGCAACGGATGCCTGTGGCCGACCTAACGGGGCCCTTTTCGTTGCTGGTTGTCGACGCGATCGGACCGTTGCCTGAGACCGAGCGAGGGAACATGTACATCCTCGTGTTCGCAGACGACTTTACACGGTGGGTCGAAGAGTTTGCCGTCGAACGGTTGGACTCTGTGACGTTTGTTGAAGTCATGGTTAACGTTGTCGTGGCTAGACATGGTGTACCCTCTCGCCTATCGAGCGAAAATGGCTCGAACTTTTCGTCCGAAATTGCCAAGTCGTTCTACCAGACGTTAGGCATCAAGAAGCTACCAGACGTTAGGCATCAAGAAGCTATTCGGTACCGCTTACCATCCTTAGACGCAAGGGTTAGCGGAACGGTTCAATGGGACGCTCATTGGGATGCTGATGATGCATGTGAGCGAGGCTCAGACGGACTGGGACCTGTATTTGCCGAGAGTGCTCTTCGCGTACAGGACGGCCTATAACGAAGCCTTGGGGACACGCCGTTCTTTTCGCTGTATGGTCGCGATCCTGCGCTCCCTGTGGACGTTGCCTTCCTGAACCTTGGGAAGAAGTGGAAGAGCAACGAGGTGGTGCAGTACAGACGGAACCTGTACCGTTCATTTAGGGAGTCCCGTCACTTGGTCAAACGACAGTTGGTGAAAGCTCAAGACCGTCACGAGCGACGGTTGCTGGATCAAATGCATGTCGAGTATGAAGTCGGCGATCCCGTGTCGGTGTATCAGCTGTTTAGGGCAGGTACGAACGAAGAAGCTCGCGTTCTCCTGGCACGGTCCGTACCGTGTTGTGAGCAAAGTCGGGGAGAACGCGTACCAAGTCGACATACCCTCGCACCCGAGTAAAGTAGTGATGATCAACGTGAATCGGCTCAAGCGCTTCAGAGGGAAGTGGACTAGGCCGTACCATGATGAGGTACCGGAAGGTCTTGAGGGTAATGAGGTGGATGGGGGACCACTGGGAGAGTCCGACCTGCCTGCGTCTAGCTATGCGGAGCGACTGACGCTTGGTCAAGAAGACACGGTTATTGCAGGCGTGGATTCCCCGTTGTTGGAAGTCGTGGCTAAGCGAGTCGTCCAAGGGACAGTGGAGTACTTGGCGTTGGCTGCGAATTATGAGAGTTTCTGGTTGTCACGGGCTGAGTTGATGCCCGAGTATGCTGCCTTGGTGATGGCCTTCGAGCAGGCTGAAAGGAAGAAACGTCGTCTCCCGAAACTACGGAGAAGTGCGCGGTTGGCGGATGCCAATGCCCGCGTAGAGGACGACGACCTGCTGGTGGCTTAGGCCCGGATGTCACGTCCTTGAGATCGAGAGAACGGTTTGTGGTTATGTATTTGGAATTGGAGCTCAAGAACGGAACGGAGGAGGAAGGTGAAAGTTTGTTTTTGCATTTGTTATTTTGTTTGGAGGAACGCTGAAGTTACGAGAAGAAAAAGAAAGCGTTCCTAAGTGGTCGAGACGGTCGCATCAACTTGTTGGGGAGAAAGAAAGGAAAAGAGAAACGTTCCTAAGTGGGTAGGACGGTCACTTTGACTTTGTTGGGGAAAGAACGGTCGCCGGAAACGGGGAAGGGGGAGCTAGTCAGCGTCGGCGGACTTCTTGGCGTCGTCGGGCTTTTCGGAGTCGCCCTTGTCGTCGGCCGACTTCTTGCCACCCTTCTGGTCTTCGCCGTTGCCCTTCCTGTCGTCTTGATCGGCGTCGTCGTCCTGACTGGCGTCGTCATCGCCTTGCTTGTCGCCGGCGTGATCGTTGTCGTCGTCGGCGTCGTCCGGCTCTTCGCTGTCGTCCTCAGAAGCCTCTTCGTCGTCGGCGTCGTCCGGCTCTTCGCTGTCGTCCTCAGAAGCCTCTTCGTCGTCGGCGTCGTCCGGCTCTTCGCTGTCGTCCTCAGAAGCCTCTTCGTCGTCGGCGTCGTCCGGCTCTTCGCTGTCGTCCTCAGAAGCCTCTTCGTCGTCGGCGTCGTCCGGCTCTTCGCTGTCGTCCTCAGAAGCCTCTTCGTCGTCACCCGAGTCGCTGTGGCTCGTGCGGATGGTCTTGGCCTTGGCCTTGCCCCTGAGCTTGGATGCCGTCGGAATGGCAGGCGACGGGGGCAGAACGGCGTATGCCCCGTCGTCTTCGAAGTCGGAGTTGTCGTCGGTCTTCTCGGAAGACTTGAATGGCTTCTCGGTCTCCGTGACCACGTCCTTGTTGGCCAGCAGGAGCTTGGCCACCTCGACTTGCGTGGCCCGGAGTGACTTGTCAGCGAGCAGCAGCTTCAATGGATGCGCCGACTTGTTGCCGACCCAGGAAGCCTGTGGTGGCTTCCCTTGCGCCACGTCGAGGGCGACGCGGACGAGTGCGCGATCCGAGAGGCGGAGGTGGGGCTTGCGCGTGGGGTCGAGAGCTTGTGTCTGTTCGAGAAGCTCAGGAATGGACCTGTAACCGTCCGCATCAACTTGGAACGGATCCAGAGCGTTGGCGATCACGCGTCCGTAGCGAGCGCAGTCGCGACGGCAGAGCGTGGCGAGGTCCTCTTGGCGCGACCCTGAAGACTCTTGGTTCTTGCCGCCACCGGAGTGCTTGGCCAGCTTGCCGCCGAGCCACATGAGCGTGGCGTGGACCTCGTTCTCGAACTTGTCGAGAAACCCGTAGTACCCGAACGTCTCAATTTTGACGCTGATGAACTTGAGGCGAGCTTGAAGGGCGTTGTACTTCTGTTTCCGGCGGGCTCCGGCATCCTTGGTGGACGCGTAGAGCGCGCAGTCGAGGAAGACGCGCCGGAATCGCATCCACATGCGCTAGTGAAGCAAGTGGAGTTTCTTGTGCTCGGCCGGGTCGTACCAGACGCGCTGGCCGTGCCAAGGGTAGGCTATCCGGAACAAAGCCTTGCCCTGGTCAGCCGCCATCTTCTCCAGGCGAGCGAGGTCGCGCTTGATCTCTGTAGGAGCGTTGTCGGGGAGGTCGAAGCTAAAAGTTTGGCGGGAGAGCTTCTTCCGCGAGGTGCGAGGCTTCTTGGTGGGCGGCGAGTCGGAACGGCTGGCAGAAGCACGCTTGGACGGTCGAGCGGGCTGAGACGGCAGCGCGATGAAGTCGTGGTCCTCGACCTAAGCGACCTGCATTAACTCCGGACGCGGCAGCAGCAACACTGGCTCCAAGAGATCGGAGGCGGCGGTGTCGTCCCCGGCCATGATGGAGAGCACGAGGGTGTCGAGCGCTTGCACACTCACGGACGCTGCGATGAGCGGTCGGACGCGGGACCAGAAGTTGCCGAGCTCCAGAAAGTTGGAGTCGTCGTCCTTGGCCTCTGCGTCGAGCCGAGCCCTGAGACGGCCGGCGACGGTGTCAGGCTTGGGCTTCGGTGACGTCTTGGACGACTTGGCCATGGTGGTGAGAGCGTTTTTTTTGTGGGCTGAGAGGTGTGTCGCGGGCAAAAGAAGGAATGGGACGGGGGTCGTCGCTGCAAACGTTGCCGACGAGGTCATTTCCCTTCTTTCCTCGGGGCCCTCTGACGGCCATGGACCTGACCATTACCCGTCTAAGAAAGTGTGGAGTTGAATTTGCGACATTAGGTACGGATTGATGGGACGGATTAGGAAGGTGCGGTTGTGGTCCGTAGAGCGTGGCCTGGGAACAATCCTTACTAGTCGTCTTGGAAGAGACTGTTGCAAGCGAAACTAGACGGCTAGCGATGCCGAGGAGGGGAACCAACTTCTCCGTGCAAGGTTTACTGTGGCGGTGAGGCGCTCATTTCCTATTTGGCGCTGCGCGAAGACATGGCGTTTGTGGTTGAATCCGTGCTGTGGAGCCGTGCCCTCGTGACTGTGGCGTGGGAAACGGGCTGGACCGTCCTCTAGACGTACTGGCGCGAGCTACTTTGGAGCCATCGTCTGGGCGATCACGCAGCCTCTACTCGGAGTTGGTACGCGGCTGATTTCGTCGCTGAGCTATTGGCTCTACAAGTGGTTTGGACTTACGAAGCTTTGCGTACGCCGCTACCGTCGTTTCGACCAAGGACCGTCCGTGCAAGGACTCCCTCGAGGTGACCGATGGTGGAAGATGTACGAAGCGTTGTGGGTTACTCCTATGGTGGTCCTGGAAGCTAAGCATTAACACCTGGAGGGCTGGGGCGTCTCCTTCACAAGTGGATCGACGCTTTCCACGCGTACTGGTGTGTGTTCCTGCCCAACACTTTAGAGCGCGGTTGGCAGTTGACCGTTCTCTATTGTCAAGGTCTGAAGTTCGAGTTCCAGAGGACGGTCGACAGAGCGTGCGTCGCTGGACGAGCGGCCTGGACGGTGGCGTCACTGGTTGTGTACGGAGTGCTGTACTCTGTGCTGGGCGTCTACGAAGCCGTGGAGTGGGCCTGTCGAGGATGGTTTGGCGTGACCGTGCTAGTGACGGTCGTCAACTATTGCTTCCTGAACACTGGTGGCTTTGAGGTCTACGGAGCCGTGCTAGTTCGTGTGGTGGCTGTCGTCGTAAGCGTGATGATGCTCGTCCTGAGCCTTGCCAGTCGTGGCAGACGTTGGTATGAGGCAACCTCGACAGGACGGACGCCCTGGGAAATGGCCAAGGACGGATATGCTGTCTGGCTCCGTGACATGGAGGAGCGGGAGCAGACCGACCGCATAAGTGATGACTATTGGCGTGTGGACGGTGGCGACAATGGCGCGGCTCGAGTACCGGTGCGACCGCTGAGTGGGCTGTTGGCGCAGCGCCGAGCTCTGCAAGAAAGGATGCAGGAGGACCGTGCCGCGGACGCTCGGCGACGACGCCGAGTTTCAGTCGGGGAGGATGTCGCGAGTGAGAATGGAGGTCATCGGCTTGGGCATGGTCCCAACCGCGCCTACCCGGGCTCAACAGGCGAGCAGCTGTTGGAGGCCCAACTGTACGAAGATGATCTTGGCGCCCGTTCGCAAGTGGCTCAATAAGGAGCTGATTTGCGGTGTCTCTGCGCAGCCTCGCTGATGTCGTGAGCCCGCTGAGCTGCCGTGGGCCACTCTCGGATCTGGCGGCCCAGCGATCAGGAGGATGCGGAGGCCGGATGTCGTGAAGGACAGCGCTATCTGGGACCAAGTGCTGTGGACCGGCGGCCAGGAGGGGCGTCACGTGGAGGTCCATCGGGAGAGGAAGAGTGCGTGCGCGTTAGAAGGCACGAGGAGCTGTCGAAGTGGTGGGTGCGCGGCCGCGGAGCCAAGTTCACCGCCTAGGTAAGAGGTCAGTCGTGAATTAGCCAAGAGCACAACAAGTTGAATCATTCTTTGTATTTGACTTTGCTGATTTAGCGTGATATTTCGTTCCGCCCTTCGACACAGACTGTTCCCATACAGCGCAAGCCGTCCTGCGTCCTGGCAGACCCGAGACACATTGTGGAGAAGCAAGGTAGTGCTTCGCTGTGGAGTGATTTGAGTCGGAGATCAAGACAACCGAGTGTCTGATCTGGAGTTGGAGGCCTTGATCCTCGCCCAAGCCGCGCTCTGAAGAGCGTTGGAGGCTACGACCGGGCGTGAAAGGATAACGTTTCGGTGCTTCAGAGGGCCCGTGTGATCGGTACGGTCTTGAGTGAACGGACACGCTTGGAGTGGAGTGTGGAGAACACTGAAGTGGGATCAGTGGGATCAGTGGGTTTGTGGTGAGTCCTAGGCGCGGTGCTGAATTGGACTACCGGTGTGAAGTGGAGCTGTTGGTTGTGCAGTCGAGATGGCTGTGACGGGAGAAGTTGGTGAAAGGGGTGGAGTTGGAGGTGTCGGACGTCGTGGAGACGGACAAGGTTTTGGTGAAGAACGGACCGTGGAGGTACGGTCTGAGGTGGAGCGTCTGGAGTCAGGCGAGCGAAAGCGTACGGTCCCGAGACGAGTGGATCAAGGGAGTACGGCCGGTGAAGGGGAGCAGCGTTCACCGTCGACGGGTGGAGTTGCGAGGGGTCCTGGCGGGATGGAAGTGTCGGCGAGGTCGTCGACGTCCGCTGGGCGTAGTACTCTGCATGATAAGATCATGGGAGATCTCTGGGCTGATGAAGAAGAAGACGAGTACAAAGATGCAGAGGAGGTGGTTCCGGCTGGAGGCAAGCCCGCCAGCCAGAAGGAGCCCGAGGTCAAGAAGGAGATTGGCTGGGGTGCGGATGCATCACGAGGCGTTCGTGGTGATCCGTTCGGAATCGGACAACTGGGAACGGAACGGTTCCAGCGAAGTGACTACGGATACGGCACGACCGAACGGATGTTCGACGCTGTGTACGGAAGGAGTTATGCCGGCGGGCCGACCTCGGCTTACGCCGTCGAAGAGGACGCCAAGCCGACGAGGAGTCCGAGTGGGTTCATCCCGCAGTACACTGGATCTGAGAGTCGGTGAGAGGACCGCCCGGCTTTGGATGGAGTTGGGGTGCCCAGCGAGAAGTTGGAGGACATGGCGGCTACGTATACCCACGAAGGGACTACGGTCATCCGCAAGGAGGCTACGGTTATCCTCCTGAAGGGTACGGCTCGGCGGTGCCCGTGACGAAGCCATCGCAACCGCTTCGTGTCCCGAGCTTTTGGCTCCGTGGAGCGCAGAGTGGAGTTAGTGCTAGGTTGCCTAGTGTGGCGACTACGGCTGTCTCTCGCCCGACGCCGAGCGGGAAGCCGACCGTGACGTATGGTTCGAGCCGTGGTCCGGCTGGGGTCACCGGAGCGAGTGGCGGAGCAGCTATAAGCCTGGCTCCTCGCCCGGCATGGAGTTCCGCGGGTAGAGGACGCCAGGCGAACACAGCGTTCACGCAGAGCGCGTATGGCTTGTCGAACCTAGTGTCGAATGCGGCCAAGGTGCTGCCGATGTTCTACTCGGACACCGCCACGGTCGAGAAGGCTCGTGATTTCTGGGAGATATTCGAAACTCATACGGAGGGGCTCCCGGACCGGTCACGGTTGCTAGTGTTCCGCCAGAAGCTCAAGAGGCGGGAAGCGGAGCGCTGGTGGGGAAACTCGAGCATTAGGACGTTCGCTACGCTGAAGATACGGTTCCACAACCAATTTCTCAGTCGGACGGCCGATGAGCTTTGGGATCGGTTGCAGACCACCAAGCGGGAAAAGGGTGAATCCGTGGAGGAATGGGGAGATCGAGTTTTGGAACTGTGTGACTCTCTCAACTATCCCAACCCCCAGGTGCGTTACCAGTTGTTCCGCCGGGGACTGAGGACAAGCGCATGTTAGCCACGCTTAATTCGAGTCCGTCGAGTGACATTCCTCAAGCCTGCGAGTGGCTCATGTTCAAGGACATGTACCGACCCGTCGAGGAGGACGACGAATTCTCAGACGAGGGTCCTGCGAAGTAGAAGGAGACGCCGGTGCTAGCATCGGTCGATGCCTTGACGCAGCAGTTGCAGTCGTTCATGCAGCAGCAGCAGCAGTGGCAGCAGGATATGGTTTGGAGTCAGTACCAGGCTCCTAGGTCGCCGCGGAACCGTGCTCCGATGGTGTCGGCAATCAACGGTCCGTCTCCACCTCCAGGGAACGGTCGGTTCTTCCGAAGCATTCGGATGGAAGGCGATGCGCGCACGCAAGAAGGCGTTCCAGTTTGTGGTCGTTGTGGCTATCGAGGTCATAACCGTGCTACGTGCAAGCGTCAAACGATGTCGTGTCATCAGTGTGGCCAGATGGGGCACATACGGACGGAGTGCGAAGGGTTTTCCACTAACGAGAACGGAAGGATTTCGAACGGACCAGTCGTCCGTCAACCGCTCGGATGTTTCTTTTGCCACGAGACTGGGCAAATGGTTGTGGACTGCCCGACAATGCTGGCCCTGCGAGAGTTGGTGCTGAAGGTGACGGGAGCTGCTCCCGGAGGGACTCCGCCACCGGCTCCGCGTCAATGATGGGGGCGCGAGGAAGAGAAGGAGGAGGTCACTCCTTTCTCGAGTCTATCAGGTGACCCAGTTGGCGGCCGTGATGAAAACCTAAGAGAAGAAGGTGTTGCAGTTGTCGAAGAAGATTTCGGTGGAGGAACCGAGGAAATGTACGGCGAGGGCGCGTACAGTGATGAAGCATACCAAGAGGAAGTGTATGGTGAGGAAGCGTACGGTGAGGAAGTGTATGGTGAAGAAGCGTACCAAGAGGAAGGGTACGGTGAGGAAGTGTGTGGTGAGGAAGCGTACCAGGAAGAAGGGTACGACGAAAGCGTGTCCAAGGAGGAATTCGTAGGAGCGCTCGAAGAAAGGGGGTACGAGGAGGAGGTGTCCGCGGTGGAACCTACCCTCGGGGTGGCCTCGGCTGACACTGACTGTGAAGTGGTGTTGGAGGGAACGAGGACGGATGGTGATCGGCCGGAAGCCGACGTATTGGCGGCTGCTGACGCGGATGAAGTGGTCGAGGACACGATCCACGATGAGGTCGACGACGAGGATGACGTCGTCGAAGCTGAGGTGACCGTCGAGCTGAAGGATGAACTTCAGGACGTCGACGAGGTGGTTGTGGACTATACAGTTAAGGCGTGCGTGGTCTGCGCGTGCCCTGACTGGGAGGAGGAGATTGATGTCGGCAACATGGTGGCTTGAGGAGCCGCCGCCTACTGCCAGACTGACTAAGGGGCAGTGTGAAGCAACGGATGGGGACGTGCGTGGTATGGTTGGCGAAGCCGTGACTACACCAGAAGAGGTCGAAGGCATATCCCTCCGGACGGCCCCTGCGGAAGGAACGGATGGAGACTCTCGCTATTCCCGTCTGTTCACGGACGAAGAGCTGGATGCGATGGAGAAGTGTTCTCCCGGTCAAGAAGCGACCGTGCTAACTGGTGAAACGATAGCTGTCGAGGAAGAGGAGTACGAAAAATAACTGGAGGACCGGTTGTATCCTCTCGACGAGGTTGAGCTCCTGAGGGGCGTAAAAAAGAACGCCGAGGCGCTGCGGGAACCGTCGCTGGAGAATATGTCGAGCTACTTGGGCATCTCAGTCGACGTGTTGGAACGGACGATGAAGGCGTCCCCAGTAGGGATGGCTTCGCCGGAGTAACGGCAAGAGTGGTTCCGTGAAACGTTGGAGAGTTCGGCGGAAGCTAAGAGAGCGAACCGCGACTTCCGCAAGACTGTATCCAGTGTGATTGACTCAGCGGAGGTCGTCGTCAAGCCTAGTAGGGTGTCCGCCGCGTCCGGCACGGATGAGAGCGAGTCTAAGGCCGGTGCGCCTAAGGACAGTTTGATGCTCGAGGAAACGGTTGCTGAGAATCTAGTATGTACGGTTGGAGTAGATGAAGGAGTCGTCGCTTCGCTGGAGGGAGATGCTGTGAGTTCGGAGCGAGTGGGCTCAGCGGAGATGCAGGCCGCGAAGGTGAGGACCCTAGCTCTGTTGGCGGTGTTCCGAATGCTGAAGGAGGCCAAGACGGGCGCTCACGCTGCCCACGGTCCGAGTTCTTTGCCTGAAGACGGCACGGGGACGGTTGATATTCCCCCGTTGCGAGACAAGGTGCCCGAACTGGATTGGGAACGGATTCAGTGGCATGCCGACAAGGAAGTAGAAGCTGGTGCTCTCCCCGGTCACTTTTGGGAGAGTCTAGTGGACTGGGTAGAGGACTACTACGCTGAGAACGCGGATCTGATTTGCAGAAAGCTGTGTGATCGGACAAGTGGGTCGAGGACGCCGAGTGCGAGACATCGACGCCGTCGACGAGCGTGGAAAGTAGTAGGTTTTGATTGTTCATCGCTGTACCGGGGCTGCGCAGAAGCTCTGGGTGATTTTGAGTTGCGGCCGGAGCGTGAAGACGACGCATCAAACTATGTTCAGTTTGGTGGTCCAGAACGGTTTGACCCAAAATGGACGGAGCGTCCGGGGCTTATTGAGGTCGTCACGGTCAATCTGCCGAACGGTTTCGGAGTGTGTGACGACGAGGGTGACGTTGAGGCGCCTCGCTTTGGTGAAGGCGGTCGGCGCGTAGTCTGTGCGGTGGGGAGCTTCGAGGCTTTCTCTGGGGGCTACATTGACTGTCTTGCGTCCCAAATGCTAGTTGATACTGGAGCTACGCTGAGTTTGGTAGATCGGCAGGTGTTGAAGCGCCTGGGTCGAGCTACCGAGCCGCTGGAACCGTACGAAGGTCGTGTGAGGAGTTCGTCGGG